>JBBGZY010001818.1:600000-887270 GCA_037952925.1 Lithobates clamitans | reverse complement strand
CTTAATGTCTTTAGTTGGGTCTAACACTGATAGATATAAAAATATCTATAAAAAAAACAAACAAATCCACATAACCTTCTATAAGCATACTGCCCCTCCAACAGTAATTTCATGTATACTATATATTTAAACCACATAGTCATTGTGCTCCCAAAATTAAATTCACATTCAAGCTAAGATCTGCCCTTTCTGGATGTAGTGCAGTTCCAAACCTATGGACCCTGGTAATATCACAAAGGTGGGGATCTGTAATTTATGAAATATATCTTATATATTCTGATATTATTCCAATCGTGGATACTTAAATATTATCTATAAACACCTACCCAGCTTCATCTACTTAAAGAGGGAGCTTTAAATACTGTAACTGACTTTTAATATTAGGGCACTTACCTGTCCAGGCATCCAGAGGTGTCCTCACCTGAGCCGATTCTTTAATTGGCTATCGGGTCCTGGCGCCGCCATCTTGACTAAGGGAAACCGGCCGTGAAGTTTCCTACTGCACATGCGCGAAGAGCACTGCGCTTTGTGAATGGGCCGCAGTCTTCTGGGACTTGTGAAGTGTCCAGAAGGCCGCGGGGGAAGAAGGGGGCTGAACTTCTGGCTCAGTTCACTGCGGGGAACTGAGCTGGAAGTGTGAGTGGGTATCTGTCAAAAACAGGTCTCCCTCACAAAAGGTGCTAAATGTGGCAGTGGAGGGGAGGAGAGGAGGCCTCAAGTGGAACTTCCCCTTTTAGGTGGAGCTCCAATTTAATTTCCACCTTAAAACAATGCGGCTTTAATTTACTTAGCTTAGAATGATGCTGTTGCAGTGGTCCTGGCACACCACTGTGACTGGTGACATGTTGTCCCGGAGTTATTTCCAGGTTCGCGGGCTCCGGCGCTGTGATTGGTCAAAACCGCAATATCACTCCCGCGCATTTGCGCAGGGGGCCGCCGGTAACGGCACAGCAGCTGAATAAATAGCACGAACGAGCTGTTTGTTCTGTGCGCATGTGCCGATGACGTCTGCACATGCGGATACAGTGAATATCTCCTAAACAGTGCAAGTTTAGGAGAAATTCACAGAACCTACAGGTAAGCCTAATGCCACGTACACACGAGCGGACTTTACGGCAGACTTTGCCCGGCGGACTGGATTTCGTCAGACAATTCGATCGCGTGTGGGCTCCAGCGGACTTTGTTTTCTCAAAAGTTGGACGGACTTAGATTTGAAACATGTTTTAAATCAATCCGTCAAAATCGAGTCCGGTCGAAAACTCCGCTCGTCTGTATGCTAGTTCGACGGACAAAAAGCCACGCTAGGGCAGCTATTGGCTACTGGCTATGAACTTCCTTGTTTTAGTCCGGTCGTATGTCATCACGTACGAATCCGTCGGACTTTGGAGGATTGTATGTAGGCAAGTCCGTTCATTCAGAAAGTCTGTCGAAAAGTCCGCCGGGGAAAGTCTGCCGTAAAGTCCGACCGTGTGTACGCGGCATTAATATAGGCTTACCTGTAGGTAAAAGTGGATATACAGGCTTTACAACCACTTTAACAAGCTCAGAGCCTGCATACAGCCATTGTGTGGTATCAAAGCTGTTTACAATCCAGATCTAAGACAGTTTTAAAGCAAAGAACACATTCAAAAACATGTTTACCCAAATAGAGCAATAAAGTGTCACTAAACCCCCATCATAAAAAACTATCGATAAATGGTGTATTACATGCTGTTCAAACTCACTCAGTCACTATGAGATTTGTTTTCTGTATTCTGCAAAATACTTGGTTGATCCTGCTGCTCTCTATCTCCACCTTCTGTTCATGTCTAGGGATTTTGCAGCTGTGGTGGCAACTCTGCACATGCTCAGTTTTCAGTGAGTTTCTATGCTGAGCATTTCCACCCAATCACATCTGAGCAGCCCATGTGACTATAGAGTCACACATGTGGGCGTATACACAGTGGTAAATGACAGCCCACTCCCTTCCCCCTCCTTCATGCCTACTAACCAGCTAAACACAATGGGGGTGGGATATTATATGTAGAATAATGGAGGCTTCACCTCCTTCTTATTCTAAGACACAAGCTGGAGGGGCGAGACAGCCTGTGACTGGCAGAAATCTGCCCACACCATGTTATTTCCACAAAATAATAAAGATTTGATTTCAAATATATGTTTATATGACAAATTAAAACAGTTTATTGATATGAATTATTTATTTTTACTCTGTATTTGTTTTGCTTGGTTTTTTTTAACATGTGACCAGCTATAGAGGACTAGTAGATCCTACTGTTTTTGTTTCCCTGCATGTGCCGTGGCGGACGCATGGATTCCAATGGGTTTTTTTTTTTTTTTTAAGCATGCGATTAGAGCCAGAGGATCTAATAGGCTTCAAAAAAGGGTGGGCTTGAGGCACAGAGCACAATATTCGCTATTGACACACTGATTCTCCTCCCGGCCAATCAGGAAGTGGGTCTTGAGACCCTTTTCCTGATTGGCTGAAAGGAGAAGCATTCCTATTGGCCGAGGAGGAGGGGTGAGACACATGGCCGCCATGATGCAGGGGAAGCCGCCCGGAGGGAGGCACTGTCCGTGGGTCAGTGACCCGACCCCGACCGGGTGTGCTGATGTAACTCAGTACATCTAAATAGGGATGAGCTTCGTGTTCGAGTCGAACCCATGTTCGACTCGAACATCGGCTGTTCGACCGTCCGTCGAATTGCGAACGATATGGGCCGTTCGCGCCAAATTCGTGTGGCGCGTCACGGCCCATAATTCACTGCGGCATCGCAGTGCATTGCTGGCTGATGATTGGCCAAGCATGCACTATGACCCGCATGCTTGGCCAATCACAGCGCCGTCAGTAGGGAGAGCTGTAATTGGCCAAAGCCAGGGTGGCTTTGGCCAATTATGGCTCAGGGGATTTAGTACACACCCCACACTATATAAGGCCGCCTGCACGGCGGCCCTGTGTAGTGTGTGTTCCGGTGTGCTGAGCGATAGAGAGAGAGAGAGACAGTGTCATTTGATTTGAGTTAGATAGATTAGGCAGAACAGTCAGTCAGTTAGCTGCACTTACAGTGTATTGTGTATATATATGCATCCCAGGTGTTGCATATATATATATACACTGTATTCAGTTTAGCTAGATCCGTTCCTGTTATCTTCTATCTAGACTATTTACATTCAGTGCAGTGTGTCCTGCTCACAGTGTTCAGCTAGATCCGTTCCTGCTATTTACATTCAGTACAGTGCTTCCTGCTCACAGTGTTCAGCTAGATCCGTTCCTGCTATTTACATTCAGTGCAGTGCGTGCTGCTCACAGTGTTCAGCTAGATCCGTTCCTGCTATTTACATTCAGTGCAGTGCGTCCTGCTCACAGTGTTCAGCTAGATCCGTTCCTGCTATTTACATTCAGTGCAGTGCGTCCTGCTCACAGTGTTCAGCTAGATCCGTTCCTGGTATTTACATTTAGTGCAGTGCGTCCTGCTCACAGTGTTCAGCTAGATCCGTTCCTGCTATTTACATTCAGTGCAGTGCGTCCTGCTCACAGTGTTCAGCTAGATCCGTTCCTGCTATTTACATTCAGTGCAGTGCGTGCTGCTCACAGTGTTCAGCTAGATCCGTTCCTGCTATTTACATTCAGTGCAGTGCGTCCTGCTCACAGTGTTCAGCTAGATCCGTTCCTGCTATTTACATTCAGTGCAGTGCGTCCTGCTCACAGTGTTTAGCTACATCCGTTCCTGCTGTTTACATTCAGTGCAGTGCGTCCTGCTCACAGTGTTCAGCTAGATCCGTTCCTGCTATTTACATTCAGTGCAGTGCGTCCTGCTCACAGTGTTCAGCTAGATCCGTTCCTGCTATTTACATTCAGTGCAGTGCGTCCTGCTCACAGTGTTCAGCTAGATCCGTTCCTGCTATATACATTTAGTGCAGTACGTCCTGCTCACAGTGTTCAGCTAGATCCGTTCCTGTTATCTTCCTACTGACAGGCAGGCTTGTCTGGTTACAGTATATAAAGCTACCTGAAGAAAATTACAGGTGTTCTTTTTGATCCTATTAGTACCACGGTCAGGCAGCTAGACTATTTACATTTAGTACAGTGTGTCCTGCTCACAGTGTTCAGCTAGATCAGTTCCTGCTATTTACATTCAGTGCAGTGCGTCCTGCTCACAGTGTTCAGCTAGATCCGTTCCTGCTATTTACATTCAGTGCAGTGCGTCCTGCTCACAGTGTTCAGCTAGATCCGTTCCTGCTATTTACATTCAGTGCAGTTCGTCCTGCTCACAGTGTTCAGCTAGATCCGTTCCTGTTATTTACATTCAGTGCAGTGCGTCCTGCTCACAGTGTTCAGCTAGATCCGTTCCTGCTATTTACATTCAGTGCAGTGCGTCCTGCTCACAGTGTTTAGCTACATCCGTTCCTGCTGTTTACATTCAGTGCAGTGCGTCCTGCTCACAGTGTTCAGCTAGATCCGTTCCTGCTATTTACATTCAGTGCAGTGCGTCCTGCTCACAGTGTTCAGCTAGATCCGTTCCTGCTATTTACATTCAGTGCAGTGCGTCCTGCTCACAGTGTTCAGCTAGATCCGTTCCTGCTATTTACATTCAGTGCAGTGCGTGCTGCTCACAGTGTTCAGCTAGATCCGTTCCTGCTATTTACATTCAGTGCAGTGCGTCCTGCTCACAGTGTTCAGCTAGATCCGTTCCTGCTATTTACATTCAGTGCAGTGCGTCCTGCTCACAGTGTTTAGCTACATCCGTTCCTGCTGTTTACATTCAGTGCAGTGCGTCCTGCTCACAGTGTTCAGCTAGATCCGTTCCTGCTATTTACATTCAGTGCAGTGCGTCCTGCTCACAGTGTTCAGCTAGATCCGTTCCTGCTATTTACATTCAGTGCAGTGCGTCCTGCTCACAGTGTTCAGCTAGATCCGTTCCTGCTATATACATTTAGTGCAGTACGTCCTGCTCACAGTGTTCAGCTAGATCCGTTCCTGTTATCTTCCTACTGACAGGCAGGCTTGTCTGGTTACAGTATATAAAGCTACCTGAAGAAAATTACAGGTGTTCTATCCCAGCTTAGTGCAGCTACAGGCCATTAGTATGTCTGGAAGGCCAAGAAGGAGAGGCAGACAGTCACAAGCCAATAAGAGAGGGCAAGCAGGCTCTGTGTCTAGTGCTGGTCGTGGAGACGGTGCATCCTCATCAGCACGTGGCCATGGGACACGCTTGGCCTTTTTTTCGGCAGCTGGCCGTGTTGAGCCGCAACATGCGGAAGACTTGGTCGAGTGGATGACCAAGCCGTCCTCATCCTCCTCATCCTCTCTCACCCATGCCCAGGGTGCTTTGTCTGGCAAAGCAGCGGCCTCTTCCCTCAGCTCAATGTCATCAGTGACTCCTTCCCTAGCTCCACCATGTCCTCATGAGGATTCCCTCGAACTGTTTGACCACAGTGTTGGGTACATGCTCCAGGAGGATGCCCAGCGTTTGGAAGGCTCTGATGATGATACTGAGCTCAATGAAGGCAGTAACATGAGCACGGACAGAGGGGGTGCCCAAGAAGGACAGCAATCTGGCAGTCATGCTCCCCCTGCTGCAGCATACTGCCAGGTTTGCTCCAGTGATGAGGAGGGAGGGGATGATGAGGTCACTGACTCAACGTGGGTGCCTGATAGGAGAGAGGAGGAGGAGGAGGAGGAGGAGGAGGAGGAGGTGGCACATCACCAACTAGGCAGGATGCCCTCCAGGGGCCAGCCTAAGGGCAGCACATTGACTGCATCACACCCCAAAGCTCCACATGTGCAGGGCGCTGCAGTCTCTGCGCGTTATTCAAAAAGTTCTTTGGTGTGGGCCTTTTTTGAGACGAGTGCATCAGATCGCACCGCTGCTATTTGCAATATATGTCTCAAGCGTATCTCGCGTGGCCAAAACATCTCCCGCTTGGGTACCACATGCTTGACCAGACATATGTTGACCTGCCATGCAGTTCGTTGGCAAGCGTATCTAAAAGACCCACACCAAAGAACAAAGACGATCTCTCCTTGCTCCTCATCAGCTGAGATTTCCAACCCCACTAGACCTTCAGTCCTCTCTGCGACCTGCAGTGAGAGGAATGAAGGTGTAGAATTAGGTGTGTCACAGCCAAGTACTTATGGGCAATCTGCTTTTGGTACACCGACGTCAGATTGTACCAGGCAAATTTCCCTGCCCCAGCTGCTGCACCGCCGAAAGAAGTTTGCTCCCAGCCATCCACATGCCCAGCGGTTGAATGCTAGCTTGGCAAAATTGCTAGCACTTCAACTGCTGCCTTTTCAGTTGGTAGACTCTGCCCCCTTCCGTGAGTTTGTGGAATGTGCGGTTCCTCAGTGGCAGGTACCCAAACGCCACTTTTTCTCACGGAAGGCGATTCCGGCTCTCTACCGGCATGTGGAAGGCAATGTCCATGCCTCGCTGGACAGGGCGGTCAGCGGTAAGGTGCATATTACCGCTGACTCATGGTCCAGCAGGCATGGACAGGGACGTTACTTAAGTTTCACGGCGCATTGGGTGACTCTGCTGGCAGCTGGGAAGGATGCAGGACAAGGTGCAGTAGTGTTGGAGGTTGTTCCGCCACCACGCCTCCAAAATGCTGATTGTGACACACCTCTCTCCTCCACCCCCTCCTCTTCTTCTTCCTCCATGGCCTCTTCCTCGGAACCAGCGGTGCTCCGTAGGCGTTCAAGGGGCTACGCAAGTACGCAGGCCAAAAGATGCCATGCGGTGCTTGAGCTGGTGTGCTTGGGGGACAGGAGCCACACTGGGGCAGAGGTTCTGTCAGCTCTGCAGGGGCAGGTTCAGAGGTGGTTGACGCCACGCCAACTTAAGGCAGGAATGGTGGTTTGCGACAATGGCACCAACCTCCTCTCTGCCCTCCGACAGGGACAACTGACCCATGTGCCCTGTTTGGCTCACGTCCTTAACTTGGTGGTGCAGCGGTTCTTGGGCAGGTACCCGGGCTTACAGGATGTCCTGAGGCAGGCCAGGAAAGTCTGTGTGCATTTCCGCCGGTCATATAATGCCAGTGCTCGGCTGACGGACCTCCAAAAGGAGTTTAACCTGCCCAAGAACCGCCTAATCTGTGACATGCCCACCAGGTGGAACTCGACGTTGGCCATGCTGCAGCGGCTGCACACGCAGCAGAGGGCCATCAATGAGTACCTGTGCGACTATGGCACCAGGACAGGGTCAGGGGACCTTGGTTTTTTTTCCCCACGCCAGTGGGCCATGATCAGGGATGCATGCACTGTCCTGTCACCATTCGAGGAGGCCACGAGGATGGTGAGCACTGACAGTGCATGCATCAGTGACACTGTCCCCCTTGTCCACCTGTTGGAGCACACGCTGCGTGGAATAATGGACAGGGCACTTGAGGCAGAACAGAGGCAGGAAGAGGAGGACTTCCTTAGCTCTCAAGGCCCCCTTTATCCAGACAGTGTTCCTGCGTGCCCGCCGATCACACAGGAAGAGGACGAGGAGGAGGAGGAGGAGGAGGAGGAAGATTGTGTCAGTATGGAGGTGGAGCCTGGCACTCAGCATCAGCAGTCTTTAAGGGATCAGTCCCAAGGAACACATGGACTTGTACGTGGCTGGGAGGAGGTGGCTGCGGACGTTGTTGTCCTTAGTGACCCAGAGGACTCCGGACCGAATGCCTCAGCAAACCTACGCTGCATGGCCTCCCTGATCCTGCAAAGCCTGCGTAAGGATCCTCGTATTCGTGGTATCAAGGAGAAGGACCAATACTGGCTGGCAACCCTCCTTGATCCACGTTACAAGGGTAAGGTTGCGGACCTTATCTTGCCATCGCAGAGGGAGCAGAGGATGAAACATCTTCGGGAGGCCTTGCAGAAAGGTCTGTGCAACGCGTTCCCAGAGACTGGGAGGTTACAAACTCCTGTTTCTGGACAACGTGTTGCTGAGGCTTCGGTCAGTCAAAGAAGGAGCGGTGGAGAAGGTGGCCGTCTGACCGATGCGTTCAGACAATTTTTTGGTCCGCAGCCCCAAGGTATGATCGGTTCCAGCAACCATCGCCAGCGTCTGTTTTACATGGTGCAGGAATACCTAGGGGCAAGATCAGACTTGGACACCTTTCCCACCGAAAATCCTCTGGGTTACTGGGTCTTGAGGATGGATCACTGGCCAGAGCTTGCACAGTATGCAATTGAGCTACTGGCCTGTCCTGCATCCAGCGTTCTTTCGGAACGCACATTCAGTGCTGCTGGAGGCGTGGTAACCGATCACAGGGTGCGTCTGTCCACCGACTCGGTCGATCGGCTGACCTTCATAAAAATGAATCAGTCTTGGATCACCACCAGCTACCAAGCACCTGATGCAGATGTAACCGAATAATTTTTTTTGAAATCTCAGATCCCTTCAAAGACTGCCTATGCTGATGCTGAGTGACTATCCCTGAGTAATTATCCTCTTCCTCCTCAATCATCACGCTGATAGCTTGTAAGAACATTTTTGGTTCTGGGCGCCACCACCAGTGCCTAAGGCACAATTTTTCAGCCCCTGTTTAACAGGGGCGTGTAATTACAATTTTTGATGTAATACTTTGCAGCAGGGCTCGTTCCTGCATTCCAACTAGAGTGTCTGTGAGGGGTTGCAGTGTTGTGGCACCAGCACCAGTGCCTAAGACCCAATTTTTCAGCCCCTGTCTAACAGGGGCGTGTAATTACAATTTTTGATGCAATACTTTGCAGCAGGGCTTGTTCCTGCGTTTCAACTAGAGTGTCTGTGAGGGGTTGCAGTGTTGTGGCACCAGCACCAGTGCCTAAGACCCAATTTTTCTGCCCCTGTCTAACAGGGGCGTGTAATTACAATTTTTGATGCAATACTTTGCAGCAGGGCTCGTTCCTGCGTTCCAACTAGAGTGTCTGTGAGGGGTTGCAGTGTTGTGGCACCAGCACCAGTGCCTAAGGCCTAATTTTTCAGCTGCTGTTCAACAGGGGCATGTAATTACAATTCTTGATCTAATATTTCACAGCAGGGCCCTGTGAGGGCTTACAGTGTTTTGGCCACAGCAACACCTAAGGCCCAAATTTCTGCTGAGTATATAGGGCAGGACCCTACTTTCAAACATCTAACTTACAAACGACTCCTACTTGCAAACGGAAGGAGACAACAGGAAGTGAGATGAAATCTACCCCTAAGGAAGGGAAATTCTCTCCTGTAAGAGTTAATATGGGAAAACAATTTTTCCTTTCCACTGATGCTTTCCAATCCTTGTTCCACAAAAAAACCCAAATTTTCAAAAAACATTTTTCATTGGGACAAAAAAGTGAGGTGAAATCTTCTGAAGAGGAGGAAAGACGCAAAACAAATGTCACAGGGGTGATAACCCTTCCCTATGTTTTCCAAAAAGCTTAGAAAAGATTTTTTGGCTGGAGCTAAACACATTAAAAATGTTCAAAATTACAAACAGATTCTACTTAACAACAAACCTACAGTCCCTGTCTTGTTTGCACCGCCTGAATACTGCTGTTCAGAGTATATAGGGACCTTTCCTTATTTTAATTTGGGTGCGGGGTTCCCCTTAATATCCATACAAGACCCAAAGGGCCTGGTAATGGACTGGGGGGTACCCATGCCGTTTGTCTCACTGATTTTCATCCATATTGCCATGACCCGACATGACATTAAACCCGCAAGCAGTTTTAAATGAGATTTTTTCCTTTAAAAATGACATTTGGTGCAGGGACTGTTCTAAACATGGGAAACACGCGTCACTTTACAGGCATACTATAGACACCCCCCAGGTACAATATTTAAAGGAATATTTCACTTTTTTTTTTTTACTTTAAGCATCATTAAAATCACTGCTCCCGAAAAAACGGCCGTTTTTAAAAGTTTTTTTTGCATTGATACATGTCCCCTGGGGTAGGACCCGGGTCCCCAAACCCTTTTTAGGACAATACCATGCAAATTAGCCTTTAAAATAAGCACTTTTGATTTCGAACGTTCGAGTCCCATAGACGTCAATGGGGTTCTAACGTTCGTGCGAACTTGCGGTCCGTTCGCGGGTTCTGGTGCGAACCGAACCGGGGGGTGTTCGGCTCATCCCTACATCTAAACAATAAATTCGGACCAAAGGAACGAGAATACATCATTGTTTCACTAGTCTCATATTTTGTAATGCTACAATCAATGTTCATCCATAAAAGCAGAAAAAGAAACTTACAAACAAACCATGGCCATGTTTGTAAACATGGTTCATCTGAAGCAGAACTGACCCGCCGCCGCGTGGGAGAGATAAGTCGAACGCAGCCGCGCTGTCTCGGGGATACTACGATCTCAGCCTCAACTGCGGATGTCGGTATAGGTTAGTGGGAGACCTGAATTTCCCAGTTGCCTGGGGAAACTACCTTTACGGTGGTTACCATCTATAGTTGGTAAGGAGCCTCAATTCTCACTTGGGTGTGAACTATCTTGGATGCAGGATTTGCTTTTCACTACATTTCCCTTTGGAGCATCACTTTCACATTATATATGGACTTTTTTGTTGGTTGGAATTTCTTTTGCACCATTTGAAATTGGGACTATTTTTTGCACTATTTGTAATCTGGACTTTTTTTGCCTATTCATTTTCTTTTCAGTGATTGTTTTATGTAATTTTTTCACTATTTATCACTCTATTTATTTATTATCTACATTCAATTTAAAGAATTTTTTGTGATATCTGCCTTAGTTTTCCATATGAGAATTTTTTCACCATTAATCTCATCTTCATTTTTATTTTTAAAACAACATTTCTGTGTCTGTTATATTAGAATCAGTTGGGCTATCACTCTAATGCCCCGTACACACGGTCGGACATTAATCGGACATTCTGACAACAAAATCCTAGGATTTTTTCCGACGGATGTTGGCTCAAACTTGTCTTGCATACACACGGTCACACAAAGTTGTCGGAAAATCTGATCATTCTGAATGCGGTGACGTAAAACACATACGTCGGGACTGTAAACGGGGCAGTAGCCAATAGCTTTCATCTCTTTATTTATTCTGAGCATGCGTGGCACTTTGTCCGTCGGATTTGTGTACACACGATCGGAAATTCTGACAATGGATTTTGTTGTCGGAAAATTTTATAGCCTGCTCTCAAACTTTGTGTGTCGGAAAATCCGATGGAAAATGTCCGATGGAGCCTACACACGGTCGGAATTTCCGACAACAAGGTCCTATCACACATTTTCCATCAGAAAATCCGACCGTGTGTACGGGGCATAAGTCATTTAGGTGTGTTAGCTGCCTTAGTTTGTATATATTGAGAGTCTTTTCACCATCACTCTTTTGGATTCCAATTTTTTACACCACTTTATCAGCGCTGCATCCTTATTTTATTTTAACTTATTTGAGTTTAGTATTGGACTTTTTGGTGCTGGCAGCTTTTCTATACCTTTCTTTAGGTTTTTAAACTTAATTCAAAATTTTTTTTTTTATTTTTTTTAGCGCAGCGTTAAACCTTTGGGGTTTTTTTATGATTTCTTTGTTACATTACAGCCTTTAATTCAATGTGTTTTTAATCTGAATTATATGTGATAGATCAGAACACAATAGTCTAAGTTGGTGAAGTAAATTTAGAAAAATATATACATAAAACTATTTTTCATTAATAAAAAACTGATAATTGGCATGTGCATATGTATTCATCCCCTTTGTTATGAAGCCCATAAAAAGCTCTGGTGCAACCAATTACCTTCAGAAGTCACATAATTAGTGAAATGATGTCCACCTGTGTGCAATCTAAGTGTCACATGATCTGTCATTACATAGACACACCTTTTTGAAAGGCCCCAGAGGCTGCAACTAAGCAAGAGGCACCACTAACCAAACACTGTCATGAAGACCAAGGAACTCTCCAAACAAGTAAGGGACAATGTTGTTGAGAAGTACAGGCCAGGGTTAGGTTATAAAAAAATATCCAAATCTTTCATGATCCCTAGGAGTACCATCAAATCTATCATAACCAAATGGAAAGAACATGGCACAACAGCAAACCTGCCAAGAGACGGCCGCACACCAAAACTCACGGACCGGGCAAGGAGGGCATTAATCAGAGAGACAGCACAGAGGTAACACTGGAGGAGCTGCAGAGTTCCACAGTAGAGACTGGAATATCTGTACATAGGACGACAATACGCCGTACGCTTCATAGAGTTAGGCTTTATGGCAGAGTGGCCAGAAGAAAGCCATTACTTTCAGAAGAAAACAAAATGGCACGTTTTGAGTTTGTGAAAAATAATGTGGGAGACTCCCAAAATGTATGGAGGAATGTGCTCTGGTCTGATGAGACAAAAATTTAACTTTTTGGCCATCAAAGAAAACGCTTTGTCTGGCGCAAACCCAATACATCACATCACCCAAAGAACACCATCCCCAGAGTGAAACATGGTGGTGGCAGCATCATGCTGTGGGAATGTTTTTCAGCAGTCATGACTGGGAAGCTGGTCAAAGTTGAGGGAAAGATGGATGGTGCTAAATACAGGGATAATCGTGAGCAAAACCTGTACCACTCTGTGTGTGATTTGAGGCTAGGACGGGGGTTCACCTTCCAGCGGGACAATGACCCCAAACACACTGCTAAAGCAACACTTGAGTGGTTTAAGGGGAAACATGTAAATATGTTGGAATGGCCTAGTCAAAGCCCAGACCTCAATCCAATAGAAAATCTGTGGTCAGACTTAAGGATTGCTGTTCACAAGCGCAAACCATCCAACTTGAAGGAGCTGGAGCAGTTATGCAAGGATGAATGGGCAAAAATCCCAGTGGTAGGATGTGGCAAGCTCATAGAGACTTATCCAAAGCGACTGGGAACTGTGATCGCCGCAAAACATGGCTCTACAAAGTATTGACTTTAGGGGGGTGAATAGTTATGCACATTGACTGTTTCTGTTATTTTGTCCTATTTGTTGTTTGCTTCACAATAAAAAAAAAAAAAAACATCTTCAAAATTGTGGGCATGTTCTGTAAATGAAATTATGCAAATCATCAAACAATCCATGTTAATTCCAGGTTGTGAGGCAACAAAACAAGAAAAATGCCAAGGGGGTGAATACTTTTGCAAGGCAATGTGTATATATATATATATATATATATATATATATATATATACTGTATTTTTGTTAAGATATGATAAATCAGTGAGTAGATAAAACCTCAATACATCTACAATACACCTCAAAAATGTGCAAAAAATGTGCAATGAATCATGTAAATCATTAAATAACTAATAGCATAATCAATCCGTATATCCCAGTGATAAAAAATCTATATAAATAAATTTAAAAAAGTTGTCTATAAATTAAATAAGTCCTATATACAGCATTCAATTTTCGTTCAAACTCCTATTGCAATTAGGTCGATCTTCCGACAGCACAAGAAAGCTCCAGTTTCCACACCATGCACACCAACTGCACTTTATTTACATGTGTACAAATGTAACTCTTCTCCAGTCTTCCTCTTTACTCACAGACCGTCTCCCAATGGCAAGATAATATGTGGGAAGCAGAAAGACACTGATAGCGCAGATAGTTCTCACGATTTTTATAGAGAATGGTAAAAAACAAAAAACCACTCACATTTCAGCAGATAAAAATAGGCATGTCACATCCATATTCCAATATAAGGCATCCAGACTCCGCTCACCGTGATGACCACGTCAAGGCTTTCTCAAAGGCTACCTTTCTCAATGCTGGCCATACACTGGTCAAAATTCGGCCTGTTCAGCAGGAACAAGCCAAATTTGAGGCCCCATGCACACAGGAATATGAATTTATGCTCAAAATATGCTGGGCTTTTTCTGCCAGAACTTGGCAGGAAAAATGCCTCTAAAGCTGGCCATACATTATACAATTTTCTTATTCCGTTTCCTTTACATTTACCTTCAACTATGTAGCACAAGGGCCTGCCTGATTGCATACAAAATGAAAGTGTTTAGGTTTGATCTCATATTATATGGTTTTGGTAAATCTAAAGGAAAATTGTATAATGTATGGCCAGCCTTAGTATGCATATATACACGTTTATGCATATATAGCATTGACCGTAAATGCATTTTACTGATCAGTATATTAATGTATTCTGGTTATTAAGTTACATTTATGCACATGTAAATTATGCTAAGCTCCTCTCAGAACATAGCGTTGGTGCATATTTTTTTTGTGTGCCTCTAAACATCTCTTGAAATATGGATCTACATGCCTGATGTGCACGTAGGCTAACACAGGGCAGCGTTTACAGACATAAAGAAACGCTGAATGCCTGAAAATGTGTCATTTTTTTCTATAATCAGTGTGTGACCATCCCTGCTCAACAGAAGTCAATCATTTGATCTACTGCTGTTGAAGGGCTTAATCGTGAAACACATTGGGAGAGTGGCCTCTAGAGGAAGGTTTCCTGTGTGTGCAGCTTGTGCAGTTTGCTTGATGATTATGTATATTGGATGCTTTAACATCATTGGAGTGAGGCCCGATTCCATTTAAATTGGGTGCAGTGTGGAGCAGAAGCGAGCTCCTGGGATCACGCACCTGGCTGCGCCATAGGATGAAGGAGTGGAGGAGCTTTGTGGGATGCTTTTGAGAAGTGGCAGCTATTCAGATCATCTAAAAGCCCCGAAAGCAATTACATACTTGCTGAGGGGGCAGAATGTGAAGCTACAGCTAGATAAGACAGCCGAGAAAAGGGGTAATGTGCAGTACAAGGTTTCTCACAAAGATTACACCCATGTTCACCTTCACCATCACAGGAGTGTGCTCTTTCTCTGATTCAAAACCACTCACACTTTTTCTCTCCCGATACAGTAGTGCTGAGCTCAGTTTTTCAGAACTTTCAAAGCAGCTAGGCTTCTCTTAGCAACATCCTTAGCAACGACCTAGGCAGTGGTGGCCGGTGGTAATTTTCTTATGGGGGGTAGGAAACAGGGTCAGTCGGTTGGCGGAATGGACTGGTGCACTTACCCCATCTATGCAATGCTTCTCCCGGGCTCTCGGTGGGGGTGGCTCTCCCGTTCTCCTACTCTCTACGGGCGATGGCTCTTGGCGGCCAATCGGGAGTTTTCTCTTTTCGGCCAATCAGAAAACGGGTCTCACACCCGCTTCTGGTTGGCCGGATTGAGAATCAGTGTTACAACAGCGAATATCCATTCGCTGTTGTAACACCTGGGTGGGCTCATGGCGCAATGCTCTGCGCCACGATTCCACATATTTTTAAGCCATTAGAGTATCCAATTCGCTTAGGTGTGAACCCAGCCTAAAGCTACTAAAAGGCATGGGAGGAGTTGCCAGTATCTTTAGGCAGGTGAGTGAATTTAATTAAATCAAACATCCTATAAAGACTGATGTCTCAAATCCAGTCCCTGCCTCATTCAGTTCGTGCTGAGGATAGATTGAGATTCTTTGGAGAGGGAAAAACATTAGAATCAGCAGTCACTTTAAAACGCACTGCCTGTGCGATCTGCTGTAGGTGTAAATATATTCTGAAGGACACTCCAAATGTGCATTTGCCTATACCAGATCGCATGGTGCCCCAGAAGTGGCGTCGACTGTGCGTGCGGGACTGTGTGCGGTGGATTGAGGAAGCCCTGAGCAGCGCCTGTGATTCCTATAATGGTAAATGCCAGCGTCACGGGCCTCAGGCTCAGACTTCTGCACTGCACTCATAGTCTCTCTCTTGCCGCCCCTCCGTTCTGCACACAATTCCCTGCACTTCTCAGTCATTCTCCACTCAAACTGGGCCCAGGCCAGGGCGGATGATGATCACTCGGCTGGCCTGGAGCATGAGGATGGGTGACATTTTGGGGATTTCTGCCAGTACCATGTATGTCCAATCAGGTGTCAGACTCACTACTACTAGTCATCATCGCTACTAATACTACCACCATCATCACTACTGCTACTACTACCAGCTAGCTGTATACAGGACAGATGATGTATACCTACATACCCTGATCTGTGAGGCAGAGCTATATACCCTGATCTGTAATACTAAACTATATACTCTGATCTGTGAGGCCGAGCTATATACCCTGATCTGTGAGGCCAAGCTATATACTCCTGTTCTGTGATGCTGGGGCTGTATACTCCTGTTCTGTGATGCTGGGGCTGTATACTCTGTCCTGTGATGTTGAGCTCTATGCACCTGACACTATGGGTGGAAGCAAGTGGAATACAGGGGACAGAGTGGGTGGATTATATAAGGGGTGGAGCTTATGAGAAGTTGGAGGAGTCAAAAGGGCAGGGTCTGCCCCCCCATCCTAAAACTTCACCAGCCGCCACTGTACCCCAGTAACACACAGTCCACATTCCTGTACGATTCAGGTGTGAACCGGCCCTTTTAGAGATATTCTAAAGCCATGGCATTTGTTTTGGATATATAAAATATAAATTTTGAGAGTTCATACTATTTACCTATAAGGGAATCCAAGGTTTATCCCAGTAAAAGTATACAAAATTCTCAGAGAAATAGCAGGAGCCGGACTTGCCAGTATCGGCACTTTCCCATGCGCTTGTGCGGTAGAATAGTGCTCCGGCACATGCGGGTGCACGACACAGTGGGACGGCGCATACGGGTGCGCGATACAGTGTGACAGCGCGGGCGCGTGCACACTGAAGCATGCATTAACGTGACAACCACCTTGCTGGCCTATAAAAGGCTAACCAGCCCCTTGTCTAATTGCTGGTTTTCATTTAGCTTCCTGTGTTCCTGTCTCAAGTTCTGCTAACCTGTGTTTACCTGTTGTGACCTGGATTGACCCTGACCTGCTCTGATCCTCTCCAGCACTTTGACCCCGGCTTGCCTAAAGGAATTCTCTACTTACCTGCTTCCTGTGCATAACCCCGGCTTGTTTAAAGGATTGCTCTACTTACCTGCTTCTTGTGCATGACCCCAGCTTGTTTAAAGGACTACTCTACTAGCCTGCTTTCTGTGTATGACCCTGGCTTGTATTAAGGACTTGCTTCTGCTGGACTTCCTGTGTTTGACCCCCAGCCTCCTCCTAAAGACTCAGTCCCAGCCACTACCCTGGATCTGTTGGGTTTGAGCCCCGGCCGGACTTCCTACTCCAGTTTGGTGTCAATACTACTCCTGCACGGCATCTCAGCTCTACGGGAGATCTTCACTCAAGACCCACCTACCTGCTGGTAAACCGTGCCTTTCTGTGCCCTATACCCTCTGTACCACCTTCAGGGGTAGAGTGCGTTTAGCTGCAAGGGGAGCCGCTCTCAGCATCTCGGCCTTGGTGAGTACCCTGACGAAAATATTTGAATGATGAGGAAGCTTACCAGGATTAAAAGGTGATTGTGTGAATAGTCAGGGAAAGTTAGGTCCAGTATTGGAAAATGTCCTATACAAAGTGGGAATTTGAAAAATACCTCTCTATTAGGGTCTTCTATGACCTAATAAATAACTTTAAATCCCAGCTTTGGGAAATTTTAAAAATCCTCCATTGCAGGGGGTCTGTAGCAGCACTGCAATGGTTAACTGCTTTTTTAACCACTTGAAGTCCAGCCGTTGTACATAAACAGCTGGATGGCTGTCGCCTGAGGGTGGAAGGGCATTTAAAATGGCTTCCCTTTTGCACTGCTTGTGCGAGCCCCCTAGCGCATGCAACAGTGTGCTCGGATCTTCTGTGTCTGAAGGACACAGCAGATCACAGAGCGGGGTACATTGCCAAGGATATTGGCAAAGTACCATGCGATCGCTGTGACCAATCACAGTGATCATACATTTAAACAAAGGCTACATGTTGCAGCCAGTGTTCTGTTTACCCCCACACTTAGCAGCATAGTGTAACCACATCAGTGTAGTCAGCCAGTGTCCCTTACAGCTAGCCACTCCAGTACTGTGTCACCATACCAGTACAGCCAGCAAAAGTGTACCTGATCTCAGCCATACCAGTCCCAGTGTCAACAAATCAGTGCTCTCAGCAACATTGTTGCTGACCATCGCCACACCAGGATAGTGTCACCATAACACTGCAGCCAGCCACAGTGTCCCTGATCTTTGCTACACCAGTCACAGTGTCGCCAGACCAGTGCAACCAACAACAGTGTTCCTGATCACCACCATACCAGACCAGTGTAGCAAGAAACAGTGTTCCAGATCCTTGCCACACCAATCCCAGCGTCACCAAACCAGGGTAAGCCAGCAACAGTGTTCTTGATTGCTGCCACATCAGTACAGTGTCACCAGACCAGTGTAAGCAATGGTCTGGCCACATCTTGAGTATGCCTTCCAGTTCTGGTCACCAGTCCTCAGGAAGGATGTGCTGGAACTGGAGAGAGTCCAACAAAGCTAATAAGGGGGCTGGAAGACCTCAGTTACGAGGAGCGACAACAAGCATTGAACTTATTTTCCTTTGAGAAAACTCGCTTAAGGTTAAAAATGACAGCGATACACAAATATCTCAATGGTAATTCTAGCATAGGGAAAAAACCATTCAGTCTCAGTGAGCTTAAAGCGGAGTTCCATCCAAAAGTGGAACTTCCGCTCATCTGATCCCCCCCCCCTCCGGTGCCACAATTGGCACCTTTCAAGGGGGAGGGGGGGACAGGATACCCCTCTTTGACAGGTATCCTTTCCCACTTCCGGTAGCCTCAGCCGCGGCTATTGACGTCACGGCTGGGGCTCCCTCCTCCTCCCTCCTCCTTCCCCTGTTGCCGGACCAATAGGAAAGAGCATAGCTGCCAACTGTCCCTGATTTCGAGGGACTGTCCCTGATTTTGAGCAATGTCCCTCTGTCCCACTTTCCTCCTCATTTGTCCCTCATTTTGGTCTGATCTATATACTTGTATATAAAATGCGCTTTTTATCTTTAAAAAGTGTTTCCCAGTGCTAAACCTTTCATCCAATTTCTAAATTGCTGCATTTGTTAATTTTTAAAAGCCAATATAATGGAATAGTAGTGACAAAAAAATGCCCTTGTGGATTTAATGAACCTTTTTTTGGGGTTATTCTCCTTTAAGGGGGTGTGGCAGTGGGTGTGTCCTATGCCTACATACAGTTTGCTAGCAGCTGTCCCTCATTCCCATCTCAAAATGTTGGGAGGTATGGGAGAGAGGAGCGGGGCCTCGCGCATGCGCAGTAGGGTTCCCGGCGTGAAGCCGAAAGGCTACACTGCTGGGTACCCTTAACCGCAATGGCGGCGGCAGCACCCCACAGCTGATGGAAACATCAGCTGCAGTACCGACATCGCTGGACTCCAGGACAGGTAAGTGTCCTATTATTAAAGCCAGCAGCTGCAGTATGTGTAGCTGCTGGTTTTTAATTATTTTTTTTTGGGCGGACCTCCACTTTAAGAAGACACGCGGCCACTCAATGAAGTTGGAGGAGAAGTGGTTTAACCCTAAACTGCATAAGGGGTTCTTTACTATCAGAGGGGTAAGGATGTGGAACTCCCTGCTAGAGCAGATTGGATCATGCTTTGCTGGGGTTTTTTGCCTTCTTCTGAATTAACTGTGTATAGGATTGTATATATAGGATTGCATATTTTTTTCCCCCCTTTTACCGGTTGAACTAGATGGACTTGTGTCTTTTTTCAGCCAGACTAATTATGTAACTATAACAGTGAGGCCAGTCAGTGTACCTGATCACTAGCCACACCAGTACAGTGCCCCTATATCAGTGCAGCCAGCCAATGTCCCTGATCACTAAACACACCTGGACAGTGTCACCACACAACTGCAGCAAGCCAGTGCCCTTGTTCAATAGCAACTCCAGTGCAGTGTCACCACACCAGTGGAGCCAGCAGTACTGTTCGGAGTCCCAGTCTCAACAGACTAGTGCTCTCAGCAACAGTACAACACCACCATAACAGTGAAACCATCCACAATGTCCCTGATCATCGCCACACCCATAGTTGCCAACTGTCCCGGATTTCCCGGGACATTCCGGGACTTAGATGCCATTCCCAAATTTGTGGTGTCCCGGTAAATGTTCTTCACGATTTCGCCGCTGCCGCTAGAGGTCCGTTGAAGGGGGGCTCCACTGGGGACTCCTGGTGTAAGGGGGGCTCCGCCGGGGACTCCTGGTGTAAGGGGGGCTCCGCCGGGGACTCCTGGTGTGAGGGGGGGCTCCGCCGGGGACTCCTGGTGTAAGGGGGGGCTCCGCCGGGGACTCCTAGTGTGAGGGGGGCTCCGCTGGGGACATCTGATGTAAGGGGAGCTCCGCTGGGGGCACCTGATGCAAGGACGGACTCTGCTGGGACACCTGATGCAAGGACGGACTCTGCTGGGACATCTGACGCAAGGACGGACGGCTGGTGGCAGGCGACGTGGCTAGTGACACGCTCAGGGATCCCACTGATTCTGCATTATGGTGAGTTGAATGATTTAACTTTATATTACAATGTAATAATAGAAATAATGCACTTCAATCATCCTGACACCATAACAACCATGGTGCCAGGATGATTGAAGTGCTAACACCAGGTGTTTTGAGTATCTTCATCTGCTGATTGTTAAACTTTCTAGAATACATATATTTTTATTGTGTAGGATCTGGGGCTGCTCTCCCGTCATTTCCCTCTCCCCCTCTCTCCCTTTCCCCCTTTCCCCCACTCCCCCTCTCTCCCTCTCCCCCTTTCCCCTTCTCCCCCTCTCCCCCTCTCCCCCTTTCCCTCTTCATCCCTCATTCATCTCAGACTCTAACCACACCCTCTTGAGCCACGCCCATTTAAGCCACACCCACTATGTCACGTAAACCACGCCCATTTTTCGCTGCTCCGCACTTGTATATTTTTACTAAACCATGCCTACAAACGGATGCCCCACCCCCTAATTATTGTACAGCTCCGCCTACAGCCACAAAAGTGTCCCACATTTTTTTTGTACAATGTTGGCAACTATGCACACCAGTCATAGTGTCGCCACACCAGTGCAACCAGCAACAGTGTTCCTGATCACTGCCATACCAGTGGAGCAAGAAACTGTGTTTCAGATCCCTGTCACACCAGTTCCAGTGTCACTAGACCAGCGTAAGCCAGCAACAGTGGTCTTAATTGCTACCACACCAGTGCAGCGTCACCAGACCTGTGTAAGCCAGTAACAGGGTTCTTATTCATCGCTACATCAGGGCCAGCGTAGCCAGACTAGGGTAAGCCAGTAATAGTGTTCCTGATCACTAACCACACCAGTCCCAGTGTTGCCAGAGACACCCATAGTTGCCAACAGTCCCGATTTTGGGACCCTCGTCCCGATTGGAGGCTGTCCTGAATCGGGATTTCCATCAGGAAAATCGGGAATGTTGTTTTTTTTACATTTTTGGAGCAGCTGGCTCCAGCAAAATGGCCGCCGGCACCGCAGCTCGCTCTTCCCCCTAGTGTTCAGTGGAGAGAGGAAGGGGGCTCGATCCGTGCAGCCAATGAATCGGCTTCTTTAGCTGCACGGATCGCCCCTCCCCTTTCCACTGAACATACGGCGCCGCCGTGTCTTGCCGAAAAGTTTCCCAGCTCGGCTATTTCCGCTGGCTCGTACTGCGCAAGAGCTGCGCCTGCGCAGTACAGGGGGTCCTTACTTGCCGAGGGGAACTTTCTCAGCAGAACACTGGCCGCTCCTGGACGAGGGGAGGGTCTGCACTGAGGGGGGGTCTGCACTAATAGAGGGAGGGCTGCATTGAGGGGGGGGGCTGCACTGAGGGGGGTCTGCACTAATAGAGGGGGGCTGCACTAATAGAGGGGGGGTCTGCACTAATAGAGGGGGGCTGCACTGAGGGGGGGTCTGCACTAATAGAGGGGGGTCTGCACTAATAGAGGGGGGCTGCACTGAGAAGGGGTCCGCACTAATAGAGGGGGGCTGCACTGAGGGGGGTCTGCGCTAATAGAGGGGGGCTGCACTAATAGAGGGGGGGTCTGCACTGATGGAGGGAGTCTGCACTGAGGGGGTCTGCACTGATGGAGGGGGTCTGCACTGAGGGGGTCTGCACTGATGGAGGGGGTCTGCACTGATGGAGGGGGTCTGCACTGAGGGGGTCTGCACTGATGGAGGGGGTCTGCACTGAGGGGGTCTGCACTGATGGAGGGGGTCTGCACTGAGGGGGTCTGCACTGATGGAGGGGGTCTGCACTGAGGGGGTCTGCACTGATGGAGGGGGTCTGCACTGATGAAGGGGGGTCTGCAATTAGGGGGTCTATACTGACTCTGCTGGGGGCACCTGATGCAAAAACAGACTCTGCTGGGGGCACCTGATGCAAGGACAGACTCTGCTGGGGGCACATGATGCAAGGACAGACTCTGCTGGTGGCAGGCGACGTGGCTAGTGACACGCTCAGGGATCCCACTGATTCGGCAGTATGGTGAATTGAATGATTTAATTTTATATTACAATGTAATAATAGAAATAATGCGCTTCAATCATCCTGACACCATAACAACCATGGTGCCGGGTTGATTGAAGTGTTAACATCAGGTGTTTGGAGTATCTTTATCTGCTGATTGTTAAACTTTCTAAAATACACATATTTTTATTGTGTAGGATCTGGGGCTGCTGTCCCGTCATTCCCCTCTCCCCCTTTCCCTCTCCCCTTTTCCCTCTCCACCTTTCCCTCTCCATCCCTCATTCATCTCAGACTCTAACCACACCCTCTTGAGCCACGCCCATTCAAGCCACACCCACTATTTCACGTAAACCACGCCCATCTTTTTCCGCGGCGCGCTTCGCGCGCTGCACTTGTATTTTCTACTAAGCCACGCCTACAAACGAATGACCCCGCCCCCTAATTATCGTACGGCTCCGTCTACAGCCAAAAAAGTGTCCCACATATTTTTTTTGCAATGTTGGCAACTATGAACACCACTTTAGCCAGCCAGTGTCCCTGTTCACTAGCAACTCCAGTACAGTGTCACCACATTAGTGCAGCCAACAATAGTGTTTCTGACCTCTATCACATCAGTCCCACTGTCAACAGACCAATTCATTCAGCAACAGTGTTCCTGATCACCAGCAGACCAGTGTCATCATAACAGCACAGCCAGCCACAGTGTCCCTGATCATCGCCACACCAGTCAGTGTTGCCAGACCAGTGCTGCCAGCCACAGTGTTTCTGATCACTGCCACACCAGACCAGTGCAGCCAGAAACAGTGTTTTTGATTACTGCCACACCAGTTCCAGTATCACCCCACCAAAGTAAGCCAGCAACAATGTTCCTAATTGCCACCACAAAGTCTCAATGTCACCAGACCTGGGTAAGCCAGAAACAGTGTTCCTGATCACTGCCACACAAGTACAATGTCACCAGACCAGTGTAAGCTAGCAACAATTTTCCCGATTGCTGCCACCCCAGGGCCAGTGTCACCAGACCAGTGTAAGCCAGCAACAGTGTTCCTGATTAGGGATGGGCGAACGGTTTGGCCCCAGCATAAGTTCGGGCCGAACTTTCATTGTTCGGCGAACATCCGTTCGCCCCCCCCCGAACCAACCACAATGCATTGCGGTGCTGATCAGTGCATTGCAAGCCCTGATCGGCTGAAGTAGTGAAAGCTTCAGCCAATCAGGGCATAAAGCACTGTCAGAGTCATGATTGGACACTGTTATCATGACTTTATCCAATCATGGCTCATTCCCGCCCCACAGTATAAAAGTATTCTTTCAATGGCAGCCATTTTCAGTGTGATTTCAGCGTGGAGAGAGATAGAACAGGGCTCTGTTCGGTGCTATTAGTTAGTGTGCTATACTGTGCTATTTTGCTTCAATTGTCAGTGTAGAATATTAGTTTAGTGTCAGTCTAGGGATAGTGTGAGTGTAGTGAGGAGGACCATCATTCAGCTTTACATAGTGTGCAGCTAGAGTAGGGACAGCTCAGATAGTTTCACTGTAGTATAGTGAGAGCGTGTCAGTAATCTTTACATTCGTGTAAAGCTAGAGTAGGGACAGTTCAGATAGCGCCAGTGTAGTGATGGTTGAACACCGTCTATTTGATTGCGTTACTGCCAGTTTAACGCCATTTACTCCTGTGTGCGTTACTGCCAGTTTAACGCCATATAGTTTTTTGTGTGTTACTGCCAGTTTAACGCCATGTAGTTTTGTGTGTCACTGCAAGTTTAACGCCATTTACTTCTGTGTGCATTACTGCCAGTTTAACGCCATATAGTTCTGTGTGAGTTACTGCCAGTTTAACGCCATATAGTTTTTTGTGTGTTACTGCCAGTTTAACGCCATGTAGTTTTGTGTGTCACTGCAAGTTTAACGCCATTTACTTCTGTGTGCATTACTGCCAGTTTAACGCCATATAGTTCTGTGTGAGTTACTGCCAGTTTAACGCCATATAGTTTTGTGTGCGTTACTGCCAGTTTAACGCCATATAGTCTTGTACGTTACTACAAGTTTAACGCCATTTACTTCTGTGTGCGTTACTGCAAGTTTAATGCCATATAGTTCTGTGCGTCACTGTACGCTTGCCACATTATATTGCAGTATATTATAGTGTATTCGTGGAGTGTGTCTGTGTAGTGTGAGTACTCAAATTAAAGTGCACCAAACACCACTTTACATTGATTAATCTACATACAGATTTCCACTTCTTCTTTACATTTCCTTTTAAGCACCGCCCCCTCCCTCCCAATAATGTCTGGGAGGACAAGGAGAGGCAGGTACCCCCTAAGCGTTCAAAGGGCTATTCCATGGGTCAGGCTAAAAGGTGCTGCAGTGCTTCAGCTTGTGTGTTTAAGGGACAGGAACCACACCGGAGCAGAGAATCTTGCAGCTCTGCAGGGACAGGCCCAGAGGTGGTTCACACCACGCCAGCTGGAGCCAGGAATGGTGGTGTGCGATAATGGCTCAGACCACCTGTCCGCCCTTAGACAGGGAAAGTTGATATATGCGCCATGCCTGGCAAATGTCCTCAATTTGGTGGTGCAGCGTTTCCTAAATACGTACCCAGGATTGCAAGATGTGCTAAACCTGGCCAGAAAAGTCTGTAGCCATTTCAGGTGTTCATACACAGCCAGTGCTCGGTTGGCTACCGCCTGATTTGTGACATGTCCACCAGGTGGAACTCGACTTTGGCAATGCTGCAGCGGCTATACATGCAGCAGAGGGCCGTCAACGAGTACCTGTGCGAGTACAGCATGACGACGGGCTCAGGCAGCCTTGGCTTTTTTTCCCCACGCCAATAGCTGATCATTAAGGATGCATGCACTGTATTGTCACCATTTGAGGAGGCCACAAGGGTGGTGAGCCGTGACAGTGCATGCATCAGTGACACAATCCCTGTTGTGTTCCTGCTGGAGCAGACTCTGCATGGAATTATGGACAGGGCACTGGAGGCAGAAAGGAGGAAGAGGAGGACTTCCTTTCCTCTCAAGGCCCACTTTATCCAAACACCATCATTCCTATGTCACAGAACACACAGGAGGAGAGAGGGGAGGAGGATGAGGATTCTGGCACTTTCATAGGCTTTGAAGAAGAGGAAGACATGCTTCAATCTGTAAGCGATGGCTTTCCAACCTCAGGACTCTTGGGAGTAGTACGTGGCTGGGAGGAGGAAGTTCCAGATGCTGTCAACCTGAGTGACCGAGGAGTCTGCTTCTCAAGCCTCGGCAAATTTGAGGCGCACAGGCAACCTCATGCTTCAAAGCCTGCGAAAGGACCCAAGAATACGTGGCATAAAGGAGAAGGATGATTACTGGTTGGCAACGAGAGAAAGGGTAAAGGGCCACAGGGCCCTAATTCGGACTTTACAGGCAAGATGGACAATGATATAGTACAAACATTTTTTATTACCAATAAGTCGATTTTATTAACAATAAGTCATATCAGGTCAAGTAAAAAAGAATCAAAAACATACAATAGGCATATGATAGTAATGAGTATCTAGTGTAAACAAGAGAGTTGACACCAAATAAACGTCAGTGAGCCTCTGTGCGTCAACGCGTTCCGCTGTTTTTCTTTGTCAGGACACACTTGGGGGTAGTTGGAAGGAACAGGTCTCACTATCAAAGATAAAATATATCCATCAGACATTATATTACAACATATGATAAAAAATCTTTCAAACATTGCTATAAACAAACAATTGTGCAACAACATATTTCCTTATCCGCTTATTATTGAAGAATGGTCTAAAGCTTAGAACATCATTTAGTCCCGGAAATTATGTGGCATGTAAGTCATACACCCATTTAGTTTCCCTCTGTAGGACCCGCTGATCAAAATTGCCTCCTCGTGGGTCCTCATAAATCCTATTGAGGGCAGCAACTTTGAATACATGGGGGTCATACTTATGTTTAAAGGCCACATAGTGGTTTAAAAAAACAACCAGACCCTTTTGGAAGAGAATGAAAGACCATATGTACTATGCCATGAATGGCATTTTAAACACAGCCATAGCACACCATGTGGCCTTTAAACATAAGTATGACCCCCATGTATTCAAATTTGCCGCCCTCGATAGGATTTATGAGGACCCACGAGGAGGCAATTATAGCGGGTCCTATAGAGAGAAACTAAATGGGAGTATGACTTACATGCCACATCATTTCTGGACTAAATGATGTTCTAAGCTTTAGACCCATTTCTCTAATAATAGGCGGATAAGGAAATATGTTGTTGCACAATTATACGTCTATATGATGCGTGTTGAATCCATTGCTCTCATGTGCCTTTTTAGGCAACAGTGCCATGTGGATGTTGCATATTTAAGTCTTACATCTTTGTTCTTTTCGTCCCTCCTATCTAGCCTTCATGCCATTCTATTTGCCTGCATAAGTCTGTCTTTTGATCTGTACCAATATCAGGTACTCAGTATATAAAAATTATTTTTAATATACATTCAATATACAAATATGTAACATGATATATGTGTATGTATACATTATGGACAATAATGAAAACTGTGTGTGGAACAATATATAGTTATGATTGGATCTAGTATATTTTTTATTGGTATTTGCTATATCCATTAGACATGCGTTCTTTTCGTTACTGCCTTGTCACATTTATATGGGATGGTATTTTTCCTTTTTCTTTTTCTTAATTATCCATCCTTTAACAATTTGGTTATTTGATGCTCTAGGCAATGACAAGAGATATGCCAGTATGCGTATATGTGTTATAACGTTTTTTATGTGATGGGCTGCAATTGTAGGCTCTATTGCTCTGTCATAGGGATGTTCTAAGCATTGCTGACACTGTTTTCCCCTATGGGATCTTTTCCCATGTATGTGGGTTAATGTTTGGCCAGCATGTGTCCTCCCCCTGGGCGTGTACCAGTGTTGCTAACCCCCCGAAGTGAAATTTACTGGCAGAATGCCGGAATTTACAAACGACACCAATTTTTTACTGGCACTGCAAAAAAGTACCTACATTACAGTTTTACAGTGCCAAACAATGCAAATATCAATATTTAAACTATAAACATATAGCTAGTGCTATTAGCAATGTGTTTAAGTTAAACAAAAGTAAAAAAACATATTTCTTCATTGGCATGAAGATCAGGTTACTATACCCCAGCCAGCACAGAGTTCCCTCAGAGTCTGCAGGATTCCCCCTTACAGTGAAAGGAAACTCTTATGTAAAGGGGAACGCTACAGATCATGATCTAAGGAGGAACTCTCATGTAAGAGAGGGGGGCTCTGGTGACCAGAGATCACCTTATATCAGAGTCCACTGCTTTATCTTTACACCAGAGTTCCCCCTTACATCAGGGTCTGCAGTCTGAGTTCCCCCTTGCACTGTAAGGTAATCCTGCAGACTCTGATGTAAAGGGGAACGCCAAAAACTCTAATGTGGGGGGCACTCTGGTGCCCAGAGACCACCTTCCGTAGAGTAAATACACTAAGGTAAGGGGAGATCACTAATATAGGGGGAACCTTTATATCAGTGCCCCTTACATTATTGTATTCACTCCCCCTTTACATCAGCAACCCCCCTCCCCCCCTCAGACTGGCCTGGCGATGCTGTCACTGACCTCCTCTCAGGTGCACCGTGCAACGCTCAGTCAGATGGCTCCAGCTTGGTGGCTCCAGCTTGGTGGCTCTGGTTTTATCCTATAGTCTCCTCTCCATAGTCCACACGTCTGACTTCTCCCATAACCCCCATCCTGACCAGGGGCGTAACTACCACCACAGCATCCCATGCGGGCGCTATGGGGCCCGCAGCTTAGTGGGGCCCAGTAAGGATAAGAGCACCGCCGGCACAGTCTCCCAGCCAGGGGAAGAGAGAGGAAAGGAAGAGGCGAGCTGTCCGTATCAGCAGAGAGCTGAATTGCCCGATGTAAGAGCTTTCATTAGAACTTCCAGTGTTCCCGGGGGTTAACGTCACATAGCTCTACCTTTTGGCCCGGTGCCTTTGATAGACAGAATGCCGATCCAATGCGGGACATGTGACGTCATCAAAGGCGTCGGGCCAAGAGGTGGGGCTATGTGACGATGAGCCCCGGGAAGACAGGAAATTTAAATGAAAGCTATTACAGCGGGTAGATATAAATAGTTCCCAGAAACACCTTCAGTGTGGTTTGTTTGTTCCTGGGGGGAGGCACTGAACCTCATGCTACTATGGGTAAGCTGCTGGACAACTTTCATCTTGTGCTGCATTGCTTTGATCTAATTAGCTGCTTGAGCAATATCCTGATGCCTTTTTCTTCTTTGTTCTTCTTTTTATTTCTATCCTTGCAGCCTGTTTAAATATACCTATGGAGCCTATAAAGTTATACTGACTGTGGGCAGGTATAGGAGAGTTCAATATATCCAGTTTGGAAGGAATATATGTCTGTCCATATGGATTATTGTTGAAGCCCCTGTTACTGTGGACTGAAAACAGGTGAAAGGGTGTTTGTTCTATCCTTCTCCTCTCTATTACTCTTCCTCTTGAATTATCTGGATACTTATGGTGTATCTCCTTGCTCCCCTGGTGAACCATATGAGTTTACATTCATATCTATATATCTTTACACCATCAGGTGTGTCTTTTATATACTATCACCTATTTTAATGTTCAATTTGACTGCTCTTTGGAAAGTAACTTGGATTAACATGCTGATTATTGCAGCCCTGTACACGGTCGCCGGTATTAGTAAGAAACTGCCTCCTGCTTTACACAGTGATTCCTGGGTGATCATCTGGGAGCTCTCCGTGTGGAGATACTTCTATGCTGACAAGGTAGCTATTTGTATCTGATGTGCGTATGTCCTCTGGATATAGCAATGTTTGAAAGGTTTTTTTTATCATATGTTGTAATATAATGTCTGATGGATTTATTTTATCTTGGATAGTGAGACCTGTTCCTTCCAACTACCCCCAAGTGTGTCCTGAAGAAGCAAAACAGAGAAACACGTTGACGCACAGGAGCTCACTGATATTTATTTAGTGTCAACTCTCTTGTTTACACTAGATACTCATTACTATCATATGCCTATCGTATGTTTTTAATTCTTTTTTACTTGATCTGTTTGATATGACTTATTGTTTAATAAAATATATTTTTGTACTATAGCATTGTCCATCTTGCCTGTAAAGTCCGAATTAGGGCCCTGTGGCCCTTTACCCTTTTCTCTCTTCCAATCTAGTTTATACGGATGTGGCTTTAGGAGTGTTATTTCAATTTTTACTGGTTGGCAACCTTCCTTGACCACTGTTATAAGGGGAAGGTCTCAGAACTCATCCCATCCCCACAGAGAGTGCAGAAGATAAAATCTCTTGAGGACACGTTAAAGAGGATTTTATTGAACATTTTTCCTGACTCCAGTAGGTTACAGTGTTGTTGAAAAAGTAGTTTTGAGTCTTCTGTTGGTCAAGAGAGGAGCGTTGGAGAAGGCGTCTGCCTAAGTGAGGCATTTCAGAATTTTTATAGTCCTCGCCGCCCAGGGCTGTCAGCTTCCACATCCCATCGGCAGCGTTTGCATCACATGGTGGACGATTACCTCGGGGCCAAAACAGAGATGGAGAGCTTTCCAGCTGACGATCCACTAACTTACTGGGTCATGGGAATAGACCACTGGCCAGAACTTGCCCAATATGATATTGAGTTGTTGGGCTGCCCTGCATCCAGTGTGCTTTCAGAACGGGCATTCAGTGCTGCAGGAGGTTTCGTTACTGATCATAGAACGCGTCTGTCCACAGACTCTGTGGACCGTATGACTTTTATAAAAATGAATCAGTACTGGATTACCAGCTATGAAGCTCCTGATGTTGATGTCACTGATTAAGTCTTTTTGGGATGTGGAATCTCAGCAGGACTTCGAGGCTGCTAGCTTTGAGGGTGTTCAATCATTTCACCTGGAAGAATTTTTTTTGGTATAGGTTTTTTGGGCACAATTAACACACAAAGACCAATTTTTCAGCACCTGTTTGACAGGTGCATATCATTGCAATTTTTTTTGCCTTCATCAAGAGCACCTCTATAGGGTTACGGTGGGAAGGCATCCCCGACACACAAAAACCATTTTGTCTGCACCTGTTTGACAGGTGCATATCATTGCAATTTTTTTACAGCAAGGCCAATTCTTGCTTTCATCAAGATTACCTCTATAGGGTTATGATGGGAAGGCGCCACCTACACCCAAAGACCAATTTTTACGTACCCGTTACTTCTATCCAAAATCAAAGTGACACCAGAATGTATCCAAAAAATGTCCAATCTTGTTCCCAGTGCACTACATTGTGGTCTCATCATACACACTAGCTCCCCAGCTGTTGCTGAGCAAAAAAAAGGCAGCTTTTTTTTTTACTTTATAAATGCAATTATTACTGCAGCAGATTCTAGACATGGTACAGATCTGCCACTTTACAGGTAGACTAAGGGGACACCCCCAGGCACTATATTGGAAGGATTTTTTCATTTTTATGCTTTCACTTTAAAAATCAAAAAATCACTGCTCATTTAAAAATTACGTTTTTCACAAACTTGTTTTTATTGATACATGTCCCCCAGGGCAGGACCCGGACCCCTATAACCATTGTATGCTCAATTACTTGCATATAAGCCTTCAAAATGGGCACTTTTGATTTTTGACATTTGGGTTCCATTGACTTTAATAGGGTTTGTTATTCGGGTCCGAACTTGCAGTGTTCGAAAGTTCTGGTGCAAACCGAACAGGAGTCCATTCGGCACATCCCTATTTCTGATCACTGACACAACAGTCATAGTGTCACTAAACCAGTGTAAGCCAGCAAAAGTGTTCCTGAGTGCTGCCACATGTGATAGGTAATCAGTAAATTAGATGTGTAATTTATGTCCCTTGAAAACCTGAAAATGCTTCTTGGATATTGAACCCTACTATGCAGCAAGGCTGCAAAAAAATCTCACATACAGTATATGGTATGCCTATACTCAGGAGGAGTAGCAGAATGTGTTTTGGGGTGAAATTCTAAGTATGCCCAGACTGTGTGTTGGGAATATCATTTTCCAAACACTTGTGGCAAGACATGAAATCTTCAAAATGCTCACCATGCCTCTAAAAAATACCATGGAGTGTTTTACTGGTATTGGTAAAGCGCTACCCTAAGGAACATACAAATAAATGGTCTCTATACTCTGTGTATCCTCCAATGGGGATAACACCACTTTAAAAAACAATGAAAACAACTCCATAAGTGTCCCTTTAAGCAACGTGAACATAATAGTAATGATTAAAAACCAATAAACCACCAGTGTAATATCAGTGTCCACGAGTAAAGAGCATAATACAAATGAGTCGTTATCAGGTGAGTAGGTATGGCATAATGAAATATAGTCCCAAAAAAACAAAGCAGAAGGGCATTCGTAGATACTGTGCAGGCACGCAAACACCTCCAGTGTCCCTCCACCTTCACTTGTATGCGCTCATCTCCACTCTGGACCCAGTGCAGGTCACCACGCGCCTTCCCCTTTAAGGGGTATATAAATCCTCTAGGATCCTCTGTTGGTGCTTGCAACAATCTGTAGTACAAATAAATCCTGGAAGGTGCTTGCAATGTGTCCTATGGCAATCCTGGGCAGTAATGCTCAGGAAAAAAAGGAAAGGACCAACATAGTGTTGAATCTTTTAAAAAAACATTTAAAAAAATCTAGTAAAATCATAAAACTCACATTTGTTAGTGCACTGAATCCTGGTGCACTCAGATCACGGACATAGCACATTTAAGGGTGTGCAGCCCCCTTAAAGATCAATTGGCTATTTTGTCGGTAACCAAAAGCTCACAGGGTAAAATCTTCCTAAGGATGCGCGCTGACATCACTAGGCCCCACCACCGACGTGTTTCGTCACACACCTCATGACTTTCTCAAAGGACCCCATTACTGCCCAGGATTACCATAGAACACCTTGCAAGCACCAACCAGGATTTGTTAGTACTACAGATTGTTGCAAGCACCAACAGAGGATCCAACCACCCACCAGAGGATTTATATACCCCTTAAAGGGGAAGGCGCATGGTGACCTGCTCTAGGTCCAGAGTGGAGGTGAGCGCATACGAGTGAAGGTGGAGGGACACTGGAGGTGTTGTTTGCATGCCTGCACAGTATCTACAAATTCCCTTCTGCTTTGTTTTTTTTAGGACTATATGTCATTATGCCATACCTACTCACCTGATACCGGCCTATTTGTATTACCCTCTTTACTCGTATTACACTGGTGGTTTATTGGTTTTGAATCATTACTATTATGTTCACATTGCAAAGGGACACGTATGAGGTTGTTTTTATTGTTTTGTTTTTTAAAGTGGTGTTATCCCCATTGGAGGATCCACATAGAGTAGAGAGACCATTTATTTGTATGTTCATTAGGGTAGCGCTTTACCACTACTAGTATTACATGTTCACTTTAGGAACACATTTGGGTATCTAGCAGCAAACCCTCATCCTTTTCACTTTTTATTTACTTATAATATACAGTTATATTTATCACACATAGTTTTTTTACCATGAAGTGTTTGCTTTCCAAAATGTGGTTAATTTGTTGGTGTTTCTATTGTCTTGGCAATCCAGGGCTTCAAAGCATCTTACAAGCAGTCAGGAAATCAGATGCCTAAACTTATGCCCCTTAAAAAGTGTTTTGGAGTGTATTTCTAAGTATGCCTAAGCTGTGCGTAAGAAATATCTTATTTATTGACAGCCGTGTATAAAAAAAAATTTCATTGTCTTTCTTCAATTTCAAAAAACTTGTGACAAAAAATGTGATCTTCAATAGACTCTCCATGCCTCCAAATAATCATCTTAGAGTATCTACATTGCAAAACATGGTCATTTTTTGGGTGTTTCTCCTGTCCTGGCATGTCAGAGCCTCAAGAAATAAGATGCAAAATGTATGACCCTTGAAAGCCTAAAGGTGATTATTGAATTTTGGGTCCCTCTATGTTTTTAGTATGCCTATACTGTGTGTGAGAAATAATTTATTAAAGGTGAAGTTTGAGATACCTATGTAGCACCCTGAAGTTTAGGCAGGGTTGCTCCGAAATTTACCTGCCAGGTATAGTTGCCTTGGCCAATTGTTAGGGATCAGTTGATTTCACCCTAAGTCTGGAATTGCTGCACTTCTCTCTTCTGTCGCTAGGTTTCCAGGTACCTGGTGACATTAGATAAGACAAGGGTGATGCAAGGACAGATTGGGAGCATATGGGGTGTCTCAGCCAATGGGCAGGGGTTTTCTTGGGCCTCTTAGCCTGCTGGGAGAACCTATATATTTGGGTGGAGTCAGGTGATCTGTGTTCTGTGCCACCTGGACTGCTGTCTGGGTGGACGTGTTTTGGCTGCCCAGACTGCAAGGCCAGAGTTTGGGCCTATCCCGGGTATATCTGGCTGCTAGGCTGTCTGAGGGCCTATCCAGAAGCAAGAAAACAGCGTAGGGTTAGGACTGCAGCTTGCAGTCCAACCGGAAGTGACGGTTCTGCCAGCCAGAGAACCTGTCGTGCTCGGGGGTAGAGGGGAAGCGGTCGCCATTAAGGGACCAACCACCTTATTACCAGGGACCACAGTGAGTAACTGAAGCAAGGACCGGAGCAGTATTCTCACCAACTGGGGACTGTGAAGAATCGGGAACTTTCAGCGGGTGCCAAGCCAGGGACCCAGCCAGTGGGGTGACGCTTGAGGAGTATCTGGAGTGCCAAGCCAGGGAACCAGCAGGGAAGCGGGGGTGACGCTTGGGGAAGATACTGAGTAAGAAGATTGGAAGAGCTCATGACATTCAGTGAAGTGAATCAGCAAGTCTAATGAGAGACTCGGAGCTCAGTGGGCTAAGAAGCTGCAAGAAGTGATTGTAGGAGGAGTAAAGGCGTTTGTTACAAGTTGTGTTAGGAACTGTTCTAAGACTGTTGCCATAGGAGACAGCGCTCCTACACATGCAGATGTGGTGTCTTGCTGGATGCCTTTTCCTGCATGGCTGTCTACCTGTAGAAGTTTCAGAGTCTGCCAATTAACATTGCAACTACTTAAGGGTGTCCTGGCCCTAACCCTCTCTCCCACAGTTCTGTTCAAAAGAAAATAAATCTCTTTTCATTCAAGAAGTGTCTGCCGCCCATTAATTAATCTTGCACTACACCCACCATGCCTTGTAACCCACTTTATATAGAAGGATGTCAGCTGTCCCTGGCTCTGGAGGTTCTCATTAGACTAAAGGAGGCCTGGGACCTTGCTACACCAAAAAAAAAATAAACATACATACTCACCTCTATGTTGCAGCATAGGTGTGATGCTGCAGCTGCCCACATCGGCTCTAAGACCGAGAACTAAGCGATCACATCAAAGCTGATCACTCAGTTCTCAGTCTTCTCGGAGCGGAGAGCAGTGGCTGTCAATGACTAGAGCCTGCTATAAGCTGACTCTGGGTCACAGAAGAGCAAAACTATTTGCACTCCTGTGACCCACAAGAGATGTATAGCCACAAAAGCTTTGGTCATACTTCTATTTCAAAGCGGAGTTCCACCCAAAAGTAGAACTTCTGCTTGTTGTACTCCTTCCCCCCTCCAGTGCCACATTTGGCACCTTTCGGGGGGGAGGGGGACAGGATACCTGTCTTTTACAGGTATCCTGTCCCCACTTGCGGGAGCCTCAGCCGTGGGTATTTGCGTCATCACTGGGGCTCCCTCCTCCTCCCTTTTTCTTCCCCGGCCGCCAGGCCAGTAGGAGAGTGGAGCAGAGCCTGGTGCATGCGCAGTAGGGTTCCCGGCGTGAAGCCGTAAGGCTACACTGCCGGGTTCCCTTACTCGCAATGGAGGCGGCAACACCCGACAGCTGATGGAAACATCAGCTGTTGTGCCGACATCGCTGGACTCCAGGACAGGTAAGTGTCCGATTATTAAAAGTCAGCAGCTGCCGTATGTGCAGCTGCTGGCTTTTAATATTTGCAGCAGTGGGCGGACCTCCGCTTTAAGTGTAGAAAGGCCAGGAGGCTCTGGGATAGAACTGTGTGTTAGGTAGGAAACTTATTGGGAAGACATGTAGATTTAACATTTGAAATAATTGTGTTCCTTCCTAGAGTTAGGGGAAAGGGATAGTAATTTATTAATCACATTGTAAAGTGCTGCGCAAACTGTTGGTGCTATATAAATTCTGTATAATAGTAATAATAATATTGAACAAATTGAAAGAACTGCTTAGGTCGGGTACACACGTACCAAAATGGGGCTGGGTTAAGCAGGAAACTGTCTCTGTTCAACAGAAGCTGATCGATTTCAAAATTTGTGATTCTGGAATTTTATGGGGAGATCGAAGGTTTGGCCTTGAATGAAAGTTTACTTTTCAAGGAATGTGGGCTAAATGTAGATTTTTGTTTTTTACTGTTTCAGCGACTAGAATAGGGTTCATTGTTTATTTTGATTTTATGAAATTTTGAAATGTATGGTTCATTTGTTATATGTATGTAGATTTGGTACCAATGAAAAAATTAAATGCTGTAATGTTTCTTTTCTGGCTATCTGCATGGCTTCACACAATCCCACCCATGCAGGGGTTCACCTAGAAACAGGCTGTGGCCCTGCAGGGGGATCAAACATTTAGAGATATGCAGTACTATGACAGTATCTTGGTGGTGGGGCTAAACCTTTATGCCGCGTACACACGGTCGGACTTTTCGTCTACAAAAGTCCGACGGACGCCGACGGACTAAAGCCGGCTGACAATCTGATCGTGTGTGGGCTTCCCCGGACTTTCAGCTGACTTTTCCAGCTGCAAATCTGACAGACTTTAGATTTGAAACATGCTTCAAATCTTTACGTCGTAACTACGCCGGACCTAGAAATCCGCTCGTCTGTATGCTAGTCCGACGGACAAAAACCCACGCTAGGGCAGCTATTGGCTATCAACTTCCTTATTTTAGTCCGGTGTACGCCATCACGTACGAATCCGTCGGACTTTTGTGTGATCGTATGTAGGCAAGTCCCTTCATTAGAAAGTCCGCCAAAAGTCCGTCGAAAGTCTGTCGGACGGGCTGTCGGACTTTTGTAGCCGAAAAGTCAGACCGTGTGTACGCAGCATTAGTGTGATGCCATGCAGATGGTCAAGAAAGGAAAATTATAATGTATTTGACAACAATTTTCAGTTTTTAGATGTTAGACTTTTACAGATATGATATGAGATGCTACATCTGTACACCTCCTAATAAAGAACTAGACAGTAAACCTGGAAGAGAGTTTTGCCTGAGCCTCTTCCTGACAAATGGTGTTGCTTTTAAATTTAAATTGAGTTTACATTTACATATTAACACATCATGCCTTTGCTAATGGTTTTGTTGTGGCCAGTGTCTGGATTTTTTATATGGTCTACATATACATAATAATGGAGATCTTTATTCTGGTAGAGTAGGTTACAGTAAGAAGAGAACTTATACGGTAGCTTCAGCTAGCTATGGAAACCACAGTAAACTTAGAATTTTCATACAAATAAATTGTTATTGAGGTTTATTTACTAAAACTGGAGCGTACAAAAAAATCAGGCTCACTTCTGCATAGAAACCAATCAGTTCCCAGGTTTTATTGCCAAAGCTTAATTGAACAAGCTGAGGTTAGAAGCTGGTTTTTATGCAGAAGTGAGCCTGATTTTGCACTCTCCAGCTTTAGTAAATAAATCCCATTGTCCCATTAGCATGCAGCTTGCATTAAAGCGATATTAAAACCAAAAGCAAACATTTATTATATTGCAGTTTTCCAATTCTTAGACATGATGGATGTTTTTATTTTCTTTTTTTAGGCTTTCTTTTTTTTATTTTTACCTGGTAATCTGTCCAGTAAATCTGTTTTCAAAAGAACAAGCTATCCTGCTGGTGTAACAGTTGTAAGTATAGGACAAACCATTTAACACTGACAGGGGTGATTTCAATGGTCAGCTTTTACTTATTTATGTAAAACCTTTGTCCTAAGGCTCCATTCACATTTGTGCGACTTGTCGTGCAACTTTGGACATCAAAGTTGTATGACAAGTTGTTCCCCATGTTTCCAATGTTAACCATTCATATATAACTGCGTGACTGCAGCAACTACAACGTAGTTCATGCACTATTTTGGTCTGACTTTTATGCAACTTGAAGCCATTGACTTTAACCCTCCTGGCGGTATTCCCGAGTCTGGCTCGGGTTGGATTTTACATACCAAAAGCGGTATCCCCGAGCCAGACTCGGGCTTGCATCGCAGGATCCAGGAAGAGCATACTTACCTTGTCCCCTGGATCCTGCGATGTCTCCCCGCTGTGATCGGCGAGCCGCTGTGTCTCGCTCGATTCACAGTGCCGAGCTCCGTTCCCTGCGAGCATTGCGACGCACGGGGACGGAGTTCGGCGGTAAATTCAAATAGTGAAACACACAGTATAGATACAGCATACTGTAATCTTACAGATTACAGTACTGTATCAAATAACTACACATCCCCTTTGTCCCTAGTGGTCTGCCCAGTGTCCTGCATGCAGTTTTATATATATAAAACTGTTCTTTCTGCCAGGAAACTGGAGATTGTCCATAGCAACCAAAACTGTCTCTTTACATCAAAAGTGGTTTTAGAGCAGCTAGAAAAAAGCGATAATAAATTAGAATCACTCGCAGAATTGAGCGATAGTGATTTGTGGGGAGATCCGTCATCAAACACTAAAAGTAACAAAAGCTAAAATTCTGCAACTGAGCAAATTTCAGTGTTTTTGATTTGATTATATTATTATATAATTTTTATTATTATTATATTATTATTTGTTATAATTATTTATAGTTATTTATTATATTATAATTTTTTATTTCGTTTTTCAAACTTTATCATACCCGGGATGTCTACTAGACTCTTGTTTGGACAGATTTAAGTGAACTATTCCTAAGAATTACAGGCCTACAATATAAAACGCCAAATTTCTGTGCAAAATAATTGTACCGCTTTCAGCACCTAAAATCAGAAATAATCATACCGCCAGGGAGGTTAATGTTAACCCTCAGAGGTTGCATGAAAGTTGTACCTGAATGTTATACAATGCAACTTGTGTGCAACAGTTGTCTATTATCACTGGTGAAAGCCAAAGTCTTATCCAAGTTGCACCCATCCAAAGTTGCATCAAAGTTGCACTCCAAAGTCGGTGCAACTTTGGAGTCGTACAAGTGTGAATGGAGTCTAAAAAGAAAATCAAACTGTCGCTGTAAGGCTCCATTTCCACTTGTGCAACTTGTCCTGCGACTTGGGACTGCAAAGTCGCTTGACAAGTCATACCCCATGATTTCCAATTAGTACCGTTCATATCTGTGCGACTTCAAAATATTCCCTGCACTATTTTGGACTTTGATGCGACTTGAGGCCCATAGACCTCAAGAATACACAGGCATTGCTTCAAGTTCAAAACAAAATTGTGCGACATTCAGGTCACAATAGTGAAAACCTAGGCTTACTGTTTATAAAGTGTAAGCTGGAGTTTGGCTTCAATTTGTTTAGTGTATCTAAATCTGCTAGTGCATGTAACACTCACCTCCCCCGAGACTGACAACGCTGCTGTCCAAAGGTGTCTGGCCAGATCACCAGGGAAAATCCAATATTATGAAATAAGAGAGTAAAAGTTTTTTTAGTATTTACATTTTATGTAGCATTTATGTTAATTATTGCATTGAATTGAGGATGGTATTATGCTATGTGATTAAATTCAGAATGTCATTATCAATTTAGTATTTAATATTAATGATATCGGTGTGACTTCAAGTGTTTTTTAATGATTAAATGTATTCATTATTGCTTGTGTGCTGGTATTTGCTTGTGAAAGTAAGTCACCAAGATGTACAGGGGTTTTGATATTTCAAAAAAAAAAAAAATTTCAGGAATCTTTAAGCTTAAGACGTATAATGATTTTCAACAACCAATCAGACTGTATAGTGGGGTATATAAGGCTACAAGAAAATGGTGGTGGTTACGTTTCCTAATGACGTGAAATGCATTGAGGCTGCGCACTCGCCCGCACAGATGTCACTTCTGGTACGCTTTGTTTCCGATTTTTGGTGTATTGGAACGCACGCCGCAACGTGGAGGAACGGTGTTGTTCCTGTTCTACTGGCTGTACATGTTGGTGCTGACTTACTAGCACGTTAAAATGAAAGTGTGCATTTTATCACAATTTTTACCTGTTTCATTAAACATATTGCGCTATGATATATTTATCTATCTATCTATATCTATAACTCTCTATCTCTCTATCTCTATCTCTCTATCTCTCTATATATCTATCTCTCTATCTCTCTATATATCTATCTCTCTATATATCTATCTCTCTATATATCTATCTCTCTATATATCTATACATCTATCTCTCTATATATCTATCTCTCTATATATCTATCTCTCTATATATCTATACATCTATCTCTCTATATATCTATATATCTATATATCTCTATCTTTGCTTTTGCCAAGCTCTATTATCATACAAGCATAAGGAGACATCTAAGGATTGAGTTTAAGTGAAGGATCATCCCCCTCTGACCCATATCGCTTCCCAAAGGATCTGATTATTACAAGGCTTTTTTTACTTAGTTATCTGGTGAGTGTGTATTTCTTCCACACGAGTGATGGTGGAGCACGGATAACCAAGATCACTACACAGACTCTCTTTTTGTTTTGGTGTTTGGATTTCTGTTGAGGACTTTCTCATCTTTTGGTTAACTATATTGATTTTATGTGGGTTATTTATTATGCACCGATGATTGCCTAATTCCAAATTTGTTTTGAATTTAGCTTTTTATATATTTTTACACATGTTTTATTGCATTATATGCTGCGTTCAGCAGACTTTATCTACAGTTTTCAGCAAAGAACATGAAAAAAACAAGTACAAAATGTGCAAAATGCACATCACACAAACATACACGAAAATGCATTTTATAATGTATTAAAAAAAGACACAAAAAAACTGTATGGATTTTCACAATGCAAAATATGAGTGCAGCCATATTTTAAATTGAGCAGACCAGACATTAGATAACTGACCCTTAAAAACAATGAGAGTACTAAATATTGTATCTTTTCTAATACTAGCATGCATGTATGCTCATATTCTATAGAAGAACATTTTAATGATGGGTTATAAGTGTTGAGGACAGCGTGAAAGGCATCAATCTGTTCCTTCCATCCAACACTGTCTGTGATTGTTTTTACGTGAATGAATACAGGTGGATATAGAAGTGCAGCCGTTTGGAGTAGTTCCTCTACAAGAACATTTTATTGCTTGTCTAAACATGAGAACAATGGAGGACAGTATGAAAAAGTTTCTTTCCAATATATTTTTTTTTGTTGGGTTGTCACACAAATAACAGGGTACAATGTTAGGCACAATAAGGGGCAATCTCAAGCTGTACATACGTAAAATACATAAATGAGTTAAGCTGGCCATAGACGGAACAAAATGTGGCTGGTTCAGCAGGGACATCCCTGTTCGACAGAACTCGATCGTTAGACAGGTATGCTACATACTGACTGAATTTAGTTAGATTGACTTCTGATCAACAGACGAGTTTGAAAACTTTTGTCAATGAGCAACTGCAGCTGCTGATCAGTGTATTCTGACAGTGCTGGGTCAGAATACAGGGGTTCATTTACTAAAACTGGAGAGTGAAAAATTTAGTGCAACTCTGCATAGAAATCTATCAGCTTCCAGGTTTTAGAGTACGTTCACACTGAAAGAGGGTTTGAAATCATGCGAAATGAGTTCGGGGGCGATTTGGAAGACATCTGTACGGCTTCATGCACAGATGTCTCTTGAAATTGCCCCTGAAGTCACCAAAAGTAGCACAGGAACTACTTTTGGAAATCGGTTTGGTGTCGCAAAGTCGGGGTCGCACCGATTGGGACAGTGCCGTTACCAGCAATAGGCTGCGAATTGGCATGCGATTTGACACGTCAAATCGCGCCAATGAGAATGGGGGGCTTATTGCCAAAACTTAAATGAACAAGATGAAATTAGAAGCTGATTAGTTGCCATGCAAAACTGCACCAGATTCTGAGTGCACCAGTTTTGGTAAATCTACCCCAGAATGTCCTGTTCAGGGGGGGACTGAAAACAAAATGGATGGGAACCAAAAGACAGATTACTTGATCCACACTAACAGAAACAAAAAAAAAATACTATCTATCTATGGCCTGCTGAAGCATACGCTGCATCCCCAGTAACGGGCATACTATAAGGAGAACGAGGTGACAAAACAACGCACCACATAACTAACCTTGACAAACTTATCCAAATATATTTGGACATTAAAAAGACTAGGTAGTGACAGAGAAGAGGAGGTCTACAAAAATGTAGACGTATGGGAGAGGGGACAGATAGGAGTTAAGGACACACAAGGGTATGGAAGGCAGGAAGGAAGAGCACCATTGCCCCCTCAGGGTAACCAAAGACATACAAAAACACCTTAAATGTACAATTGTCAAAGGTAGGTGCGTTTGAAAAAGTGTTTGATCCAAGGGACACAGATCTTGTCAGAGGTGGTTGTTCCACCTCCCACATAACAATTTTACTATCATTCTTTCAAAATCATGGTCTCTTTAGTCCTGATCATTCATGATCGGTACTTTTACATTTTTATTGCCTTTGGAATGTCTAAGTAAAAAGTTCCAGACTCTCGACCTGAGACTCCAGTAAAGAAGATGACCCAAAGTTAAACAGGTAGACAGCGAGGCAGGAAGTGCTGAATAACACAGCTATTCTTAAAATTTTTGGAGGAAATCAAAAGGAACTTCTCCAAACAGAAAGTAAACCATTGGGTTTAAAAGAGGAAATGACCACACTGTTCTCCAACATTAAAACCCCATGTTTCCCTCAGGTTTCTGAGTTTTCAAATTTATATTTAAAGAGAGGCACACATACAAGGATTGCTATTTTTCTAAAAATCTACAAGTCTTTCAAGAACTGTACTGAGGAGGATGACAAATACTATGTGAAGGCGGGAGGCAATCTATACAAAGAAATTATGCATTTTCCATGCAGGGTGGTCCCCAATATTGCTGCAATCTCTTAATAGTAAGGAAGATAACAAAAACTCAATATCTTGCCCAAACATCAGCAGGAGCAGCTTCTTTCTCTTTGCAAGGCTCTATTCTGTGCTAATTTTCTCAGCCAAGCAGATTCTAGCTCGGATTTTCTTATTGCAATTTACAGAATGAAATCTTTCTCCCATATAGAACATACTGTATTTACTCGAGTATAAGTCGATCCAAGTATAAGCCCCTAATTTACCACAAAAAACTGGGAAAAACTTATTCACCTGAGTATAAGACGAGGGTGAGAAATGCAGCAGCTACTGTAAGTGGAAAAAGAGGGTCAACAATGCCCATCTGCAGCTGCATACCTCCCTGTCCTGTGCAGCCTACCTGTGTCCTGTGCATGTGTCCCTGTTTCCTGTGTCCTGTACATGTGCATGTGTCCTGTGCATGTGTCCTGCACATGTGTATGTGTCCCTGTGTGCTGAACATGTGTATGTGTCCCTGTGTCCTGTACATGTGTATGTGTCCCTGTGTCCTGTGCATGTGTCCTGTGTCCTGTACATGTGTCCTGTGTCCTGTACATGTGTATGTGTCCTGTGTGCATGTGTCCTGTGTGCATGTGTCCTGTGTGCATGTTCAGCCTACCTGTGTCCTGTGCAACCTCCCTGTAGCGATCTCCATCCTCCCTGTGGCAATCTCCATCCTCCCTGTGGCGATCTCCATCCTCCGATCAGCGTGTGATAATACACTTCGGCGGCCATTCCACTGTTCAAAATCCGCGCCTCCTCCTCGTCTGTGATAGGCAGAACACTCAGCAGTCAGCGGTCAGCCTATCACGAACATTCTCTCATTCTCATACCACGGACGAGGATGAGGGAATGTCCATGATAGGCTGTACACTGACTGCTGGGAAATGGAGTGTTCAGCCTATCACAGACGAGCAGGAGGCGTGGCTTTTGAAAGCTGGAATAGCCTCTGAACAGTATTATCACAAGCCGGCCGCCGTTTGCCTGCATGACACGCTGATCATGCAGACAGACGGCGGTGACTCGAGTATAAGTCGAGGGTGGGCACTTTCAGCCCAAAAAAAAAGGGCTGAAAAATTCGACTTATACTCAAGTATATACGGTAAATACTTTTCATACATTAAGCTCGGTGTGACTAAACATACTTTATAAAACATTTATTGAACAGACATGAGGACCATCACAGGCAGTATATGACTGAAGTCAGCATGCATGAAAAGTATATAGGGGGTTGATTTACTAAAACTGGAGAGTGCAAAATCTGGTGCAGTTGTGCATAGAAACCAATCAGCTTCCAGTTTTTTTTCTTTAAAGCTTAATTGAACAAGCTGAAGTTAGAAGCTGATTGGTTTCTATGCAGAGCTGCACCAGATTTTGCACTCTCCAATTTTAGTAAATCAACTCTTCATAGACTTTTGTAGGCCCACTGCCTCTGTTCTGGTACTTTAAGCAAATTCTACTAAGTATTCCTCAGAGTAGTGCAGAAGATGCTAATAGACTAAAAGCAAAGTAATTAACCTAGGAATGATCCTCTGCTTGGTCTGATGCGTTACATTTTTTGCAGCTTCTTTCTACTCCTTGATCCGAATAAGTGTAACTCTCTCTTCAAAAAGAAAAATTGCTGCTGACATTAAGTCCCCTTTCACAAATGCGCTTGTACTTTTTTAGGCGGACCTGAACGGACGCTCCATACAGTTCTATGGAGCGACGGATGTCAGCGGAAACCCTATTTTCCGCCCGTCTGGCAGATCGGATGAAAACGGACAGGCGTATCCGTTTGACAGGTCCGTCCCTCCACAGTGAGCAAAGACAGACCTGTCATCCACCGGCTCAGCGGGGATCAACGGAGCGATCCCTGCTGAGCAAACGGAGTCCATGAAAATGGACAACAATGTGTGAAAGGGGCTTGAGCCTGGGTTCACACTAGCGTGATCTCAGAGATCGCATGTGATTCACACCCGCACTGCAGGTGCGATCTCTAAGCAATGCGAGTTCAGCCATACAGTTGTATAGCTGAACACAGAAAATAATGCAGGGACTTGTTTTTCCCCGCACTAGAATCAGATTGCATGGGTGTTCTCACCTATGCGATACGATTCCTGTGCGAGTTCACAGTTCGCACTGTGATCTGTGATCTGTGAACTAAACTGGGGGTGTCATTAACTGTGTCACAACTTTATCTTTTTAGATTTAGCAGGAATTTTGTGAATTATGTTATCTTTGAGTCCGCTAATAATGATTGTTGTGTACTTATTGGTGAGAATATTGTTTTGATATTTACGGGGGGGGGGGGGGTGTCTGCCAGATAGGCTTTACGGGGACCCATGACTTCTAACAGCAGCCCTGATGAACTCTATATAACACCGATGAGTAAATTTGCACTTTGTAAATGACTGAAATAAATAAATGTTTCTGACTAGCAACAGTGCATTACTATGAATATAAACTGTGGCCATAGGCTGCAATACTTTAGTCCCATTTGCTCCTATTACTCTTTCTAGCATGCCATTTAAGTGTCTACAAGCAAACTGAAAAAATTATAGAGCCAATTCCTGTCCCCTTAGTGTCCATACATGGCCTGAGAGTTTAAATGAATTAATTCAATTTAAAGAGGAACTGCAGTCTGCTCACATAATTTGTAATAAAATCATCTTTGCCATTCTGAAGCTTCCCAATAACCACTTTGCATATTATTTTATATATACTGTGATTCTGTACTTGCCAAATATGCGGCAGAAATCTCCCACCACTAAGTCTAGCTGCAGCCATTTTAACTGTGGGCAGCTGAAGCTGCTGCCTGTTCACTTCCTGGATTTACACAGACACACAGAGGCACACCTCCAGCTCTGCAGCTCTCACTGGCCCTCTTATGACTCCTCCCCGTTCCCTTCCTGGCAAACTCTCACAAGAGTGAGAGAGCTCTGCATGATGTCATAAGCCTTGGCTTTTTAGCAGACAAGAAACAGGAAGTGGGCTGTATAAGGTATTTACTGGCAGAAAAAAAAATGTACTATCCAAATTTAAAACAACAAGGGCAGAGGATTTAATAGATGAAAAAGTGACTGAAGTCACTTTTGCAACAAATGGCAATTACTGGGACATATAGGCATAAAAGGTACAGAAGAGCATCTGGCACTCCAACCTGTTAAAAAAAATCTGCAAAACTGATTCCCTTTTTCTTTTTATATGCAATAAAACATATAACACTATTACTGCTGAATAACAGAGAGGATTACAGTGGGTTGCAAATTGTAACATGTATGGTAATATGGGAAAGGAAAGACTGTTCATATATCAGCAGGTATGTCACTGAAGGTGAAAACCTGTGAGACATCTACATGTTTATTGAGAGCCTTGAGTTTAATAAAGACAGATTGTAGACAACAAATTCCTAAAATGTTTTGTTTCATTGGCAGTGGAGAAACCCAATTAAATATATGTAAGTATGTTTTTACATTGTTTCCTTTTTGGGGACACTGTGTCTTCATGTATGATAGTATCAGCTGTTATTTCCTTACATATGACTACTGCCAACAAAAATATAAGAATAAAATGTTGCATTTTGCTTCGTTTTATCTACCAGTAATTCATTAGCACTAGTGAACTGCACTTCTCTGTGTATCTGAAATCTCAGATAAAATTAAAGTGGCAGAAGGCAACAGCATGTCCAATGTCCAAAATTCCTTTTTACTTATAACTTCAGCATACAGGTAACATTACCAAATGTTATATTTTGACCTAACCTTTTTATTCATAGCAGAGTAATCTAGGACTAGGGGCTGGCCAGAAACGGTTCGAATCTCAGTCGGTTTAGCGGGAACCGGCTGAGATTCGTACCGTATATGGGCAGGCTGAATGTACCAAGTTGATTGATCCATCAACTTGGGTACAACCAGATTTTTCTGTCTTCTCCCGGTGGGAACAGCCCCTGCTCCTCCGCCAGGAGAGTACAATGTCTGTATTGATGGAGGTATCGTGCAAATTTCTTTCTTGTAATCCTCAAAAAGAGGTATTTTGGATATTGGATGTTCTGCTACGGTGCTACCTATTGTCAGCTTGTTGTGGTGAGCAAAGAGGATTTCTGGGGGGAAGATGGTTTGAAGTGGATGACTTTGCATATCCAACCCTAAAGAGTATCCAAACCCACAAACAAAAGTGTAATATATTGGAGCTTACCAGTCATTAGTTGTGATGGCTTCTTTTGTTTTAGAATATTTTTAGCAATTACAGAAAATACCTGTTGATCTTGCCAGAAATGCTGTGTTCATGTCTCTTCCTGTGAGCTGGAAAGACAGCATACACAATTTTACCCAGGGCCAATGCTTCCACTAGGCAAACTAGGCAGCCGCCTATGGTGCACTGCTGCCCAGGGTGCCCAGCCACTGGTGTTCCTACTCTCTTCTCTCTGCAGCAAGCAACTAAGTCCCAGCATCAGCAGGCAGCCACCGCTCTGTTCGCACATAGTGTCAGAGGAGCAGCAGCGGCAGAAGACTGTGTCTGTGTCCCAACTCCCTAATGAATCGAAGCAAGCAAACATTTATTGATGAGTGCTGGTGATGCTATATTTAATGGGCGCTGGTGAGGCTGCATTTGATGGGTGCTGGTGAGGCTGCATTTGATGGGTGCTTAATTAAAAAGGTGGGGTGTACATGGGCAGGGCAAAGGGGGTGGAGTCAGGGGTGGGACCAGGGAGGGTGTCAAAATGAGGTTTTGCCTAAGGTGTCAAAAATCCTTGCACCAGCCCTGATTTTACCTCTCTTTTGCAAACTATTAGATGTTGTAGTACATTCAAACTGAGCATGAAAAACATATGTAGACATAATTTTGACACCCTTCTTTATCACACTTGCCACACAATTGCATTAAATTGTGTATCTTTGGGACTAAACCAAAAGTTCTCCTAAGCTCACCAGACAAGTTGCAGTCTAATGCCCCGTACACACGGTCGGACATTGATTGGACATTGATCGGACATTCCGATAACAAAATCCTAGGATTTTTTCCGACAGATGTTGGCTCAAACTTGTCTTGCATACACACGGTCACACAAAGTTGTCGGAAAATCCGATCATTCTGAACGCGGTGACGTAAAACACGTACGTCGGGACTATAAACGGGGCAGTAGCCAATAGCTTTCATCTCTTTATTTATTCTGAGCATGCGTGGCACTTTGTGCTTCGGATTTGTGTACACACCATCAGAAATTCCGACAACGGATTTTGTTGTCGGAAAATTTTATAGCCTGCTCTCAAACTTTGTGTGTCGGAAAATCCGATGGAAAATGTGTGATGGAGCCCACACACGGTCGGAATTTCCGACAACAAAGTCCTATCACACATTTTCCGTCGGAAAATCCGACCGTGTGTATGGGGCATAATTGTACAATCTCCTTTAGACCTACCAACAACTATGAAGTGCAAGGGCCTGTTAGATTTAAAAAATAAATAAATAGGTAGGATCCAACATTACATAGTTTTGGTAGATCTAAAGTTAATTGTACGGAGATCATATGGTCAGAGTAACCGCTTGCCGACCAGTGCACGATGATATACGTTGGCACAATGGCACGGCTGCGCAAATGGGCGTACAGGTACGTCCCCTTTAAGACGTGGCATTATCTCCCCGTTCTGCCACTCCGTGACCATGCCCGCGGACTCGATGTCCGCCGATGTCCTGCGATCGTGTCACGGAGCGGCAGAACAGGGAGATGCCTATGTAAACAAGGCATTTCCCCGTTCTGCCTAGTGACACAACGGAGATCTACTGCTCCCTGTCATCGGTAGCAGTGATCGTTGTCATATCCTAGGTAGCCCATCCCCCCAACAGTTTGAATCACTCCCTATGACACACTTAACCCCTTCCCTGCCAGTGTCATTTATACAGTCATCAGTGCATTTTTATAGCACTGATCGCTGTATAAATGACAATGGTCCTAAAATAGTGTCAAAAGTGTCCGATGTGGCCACCATAATGTCGCAGTCATGATAAAAATCGCAGATCACCGCCATTACTAATGAAAAAAAAATTAATAATAAAAATGCCATAAACCTATCCCCTATTTTGTAGACGCTATAACTTTTGCACAAACCAATCAATATACGCTTATTGCGATTTTTTTTTTTAACCAAAAATATGTAGAAGAATACATATCGGCCTAAACTGAGGAAAAAATGTGTTTCTTTATATATTTTTGGGGATATTTATTATAGCAAAAAGTAAAAAATATTGCCTTTTTTTTAAACTTGTCGCTTTTTTTTTGTTTATAGCGCAAAAAATAAAAACTGCAGAGATTATCAAATACCACCAAAAGAAAGCTCTATTTGTGTTAAAAAAAGGACGTAAATTTTATTTGGGTGCCACATCGCACATCCGCGCAATTGTCAGTTAAAGCGACGCAGTGCCGTATCACAAAAAGTGCTCTGGTCAGGAAGGGGGTAAAATCTTCCGGGGCTAAAGTGGTTATACTGTGTATGGTAGACATCACATCATTATGTCTGGTCATAAAAGTGATCTACCGCACTCCTAGGGAGTTACTGATCTAACTGCTGCTGTGGGCATATTGCTTCCCTGAGTTGCAAATGACACAATGGGGTTGATTTACTAAAACTGGAGAGTGCAAAATTTGGTGCAGCTCTGTACACAAACCTGAAGTTAGAAGCTGATTGGCTACCATGCAGAGCTGCACCAGATTTTGTACTCTACAGTTTTAGTAAATCAACCCTGGAGAATATCTAATACTTAGAACCTTGAGAATTCTCACATTCATGTTCACATATTTGTAAGATTTGTGTGCACCTGTTTGCCCAAAGGGGAAAAAGGTAATTTTGCGGCTGAATAAGTAGCAGAAAGTCTGACTACCATTTGCTTCTTCTATTAAAAGTAGCTATACACCTTCAAAAAATATTTTAATACCTGCTATTTTCTGTAATCACTTAAAAAAACCCACTGGGTGTTCTCCAGTGATGGTTCCCTGAGTCTATCTGCTGCAGTAAACTGAACTCCATACACTCTTCAGTCTCCATACTCAGATCTCAAGACTCAAAGTCTTTTTTAAAGTTGTACAAAGCAAAGGCCAAGGGAAAATCTACAGGACATAACGTATAAAAAAAGATGAGTTGCCTTACAAATAGAATACATTAAATTATTGACACCAAACTAGTTTGTACTCACAGAAATGTTAACTGAAATGTTAAAAGGGTCTAAAAGTCTTTGTTTCCTTAGGTGTAGAACTGTTTTGGCTCAGGATCTGTGATATTTATGGTTACACACTGAAGGACAAACAGGCTTTTATCAAGGTAATCAGAGCAAGCTTGTTACTACATTTAACATATGGAAATGTGTGTACAGAAACTCCATTGTTGTGTTAACAGTTGTAACACCCATATAAAATTATTTGTTCTACTTTGGCACATTGTCGTCTTTGTTTTCTAACAGAAGCTAAACTAGCATATTTGAGAATATCCAATTATATTTCAAAACAGTTCAAATGTATCTTTTTTTGCAGCATTGCTGTGTGCAATATAAACAAACAATATTTTTGATGTTTGTCAAGTTATATACTGTATACCTGTTCGCTCATCCATGTCTTTATGGACCTTGCTTTGTGCACTGATCCAAATAATTTGGTGGAGGAGGGATTATGGTGTGGGGTTGTTTTTCAGGGGTTGGGCTTGGCCCCCTAGTGAAGGGAACTCTTAAGGTGTCAGCATACCAAGACATTTTGGACAATTTCATGCTCCCAACTATGTGGGAACAGTTTGGGGAAGGTCCCTTCCTGTTCCAACATGACTGCGCACCAGTGAACAAACAAGGTCCATAAAGACATGGATGAGGGAGATTGGGGCGGAGGAACTTGACTGGCCTGCACAGAGCCCTGACCTCAACCCCGTAGAACACCTTTGGGATGAATTTGAGTGGAGACTGCAAACCAGACCTTCTCACCCACATCAGTGTATGACCTCACAAATGCACTTCTAGAAGAATAGTCAAACATTCCCATAGACACACTCCTAAACCTTGTGGACAGCCTTCCCAGAAGAGTTGAAGCTGTTATAGCTGTAAAAGGTGGGCCAACTCAATATTGAACCCTGCGGACTTATGCCCCGTACACACGGTCGGATTTTCCGACGGAAAATGTGTGATAGGACCTTGTTGTCGGAAATTCCGACCGTGTGTAGGCTCCATTACACATTTTCCATCGGATTTTCTGACCCACAAAGTTTGAGAGCAGGATATAAAATTTTCCGACAACGAAATCCTTTGTTGGAAATTCCGATTGTGTGTACACAAATCCGATGGACAAAGTGCCACGCATGCTCAGAATAAATAAAGGGATGAAAGCTATTGGCCACTGCCCCGTTTATAGTCCTGACCTACGTGTTTTACGTCACCGCGTTTAGAACGATTGGATTTGCCGACAACTTTGTGTGACCGTGTGTATGCAAGACAAGTTTGAGCCAACATCCGTTGGAAAAAATCCTAGGATTTTGTTGTCAGAATGTCCGAACAAAGTCCGACCGTGTGTACGGGGCATAAGACTGGGATGCCATTAACCTCCCTGGCGGTATGATTATTTCTGATTTTAGGTGCTGAAAGCGGTACAATTATTTTGCACAGAAATTTGGCGTTTTATATTGTAGGCCTGTAATTCTTAGGAATAGTTCACTTAAATCTGTCCAAACAAGAGTCTAGTAGACATCCCGGGTATGATAAAGTTTGAAAAACGAAATAAAAAATTATAATATAATAAATAACTATAAATAATTATAACAAATAATAATATAATAATAATAAAAATTATATAATAATGTAATCAAATCAAAAACACTGAAATTTGCTCAGTTGCAGAATTTTATCTTTTGTTACTTTTAGTGTTTGATGACGGATCTCCTCACAAATCACTATCGCTCAATTCTGCGAGTGATTCTAATTTATTATCGCTTTTTTCTAGCTGCTCTAAAACCACTTTTGATGTAAAGGGACAGTTTTGGTTGCTATGGGCAATCTCCAGTTTCCTGGCAGAAAGAACAGTTTTATATATATAAAACTGCATGCAGGACACTGGGCAAACCACTAGGGACAAAGGGGATGTGTAGTTATTTGATACAGTATGCTGTATCTATACTGTGTGTTTCACTATTTGAATTTACCGCCGAACTCCGTCCCCGTGCGTCGCAATGCTCGCAGGGAACGGAGCTCGGCACTGTGAATCGAGCGAGACACAGCGGCTCGCCGATCACAGCGGGGAGACATCGCAGGATCCAGGGGACAAGGTAAGTATGCTCTTCCTGGATCCTGCGATGCAAGCCCGAGTCTGGCTCGGGGATACCGCTTTTGGTATGTAAAATCCAACCCGAGCCAGACTCGGGAATACCGCCAGGGGGGTTAAAGTTCATGTGCATGTAAAGGCAGGCGTACCAATACTTTTGGTAATATAGAGTTTATTTATAGAAGTGATCTGACCTGGATCAAATGTGTGCCAGTGAAATCAGAACGTTAATTGTTATATAGTTACTTACATTAGCTACATATAAATATAAACACATACCTATACAAGCAGAGATATGTGCAAAATATATATTGTGGTAGGTCAGAGGAGTAGTGCATAGATGTCAATTTGTGCAAATTCTGCACAGCAAAGAAAGATAATTTTATGTATTCATAGATAAGGTAATCAAGGAAGAACAAACAGATGTACCAAGGGGTTCCCAACTGGCTCATGTAGAAAGCTTGGGATTTGCTGAGTCCATCCGACTTCTTTAGTTGGGACAACAAGCTGGCATTGCACTATTCCATCTGTTGGAAAAAAAACACAGAGATCGCCTGACATGCATTTAGTAGTGAAGCTGCACTGAAGAAATGCATATAGAAATTTGATCAGATGTAGATATTTTTCTTTTATTGTATAACAATTCACATCTAATTACAGCACCTTAGGCCAGCCATAGACTGTTCGAATCTCGGCCGGTTCAGCAGGAACTGGCCGAGTTTCGAGCCATGTATGGGCAGACTGAATGTACCAAGTTGATCAATCGATCAGTAGTCTTATTTATATGGCAACCAAATTACAGTTATGAAAACTTAAATAAAATTATAATGATAAAAAGTCATTAAATTATAGGAATAAAAAAAGGAATTGAAGCAACTGGTTTAAAGAGTTAAAATCTAAAGTACCACCTTGCATGTTGGAAAATTGTATTTTGAGCAAATAGTTTTTCCAAAAATAAAAACATTCAGGGAAAGAATGCTTCAGCTGTGCAGGTTTTCCGTCAGATTAAGGGACCCGTCAACATTAGTGACTTTTTTTTTCTTTTTGTGTGTTGATAATAGATAATGAAGATATTCATGTATTAACTTTGTATTGTGTATGTTTTTATAAAAAAAAGCATTATGTCCCTTTCCTGATGAAGCCACATTGACGAAACATGTTGAAAATTGTGGACATAACACCCATTTATATATATGTGATTACAGTCTGTTTCGCTGTCATTTATTAGGCAAATGTGTATGTACCTATGACTGTGTTATACACTGTATTTTTGACTTTTTATAAAAAATTTTTTTGGAATAAATAATTTAATTTTTACATTCTAGTATGTTCATTCTCTATGTACCCTAAAAGTCCCCATCTCCATTTCTTGCTTATTAGTGACGTTTCGTCGCAGCCATCTTGGTACACCCTGCAGTCGCCCACAGTAAGGATACAGTGAGAAGGCGGCAAGCGGACATCTTTTTTAAACCCACCAGAGTCTGCCATTTCACACTTATTTTTACCAGTAAACTGAGCTTATATAGTGAAATACAAGATTTTGAAATCCTTCTGACTCTTTTGATGTTGAATTTTAAAAGCAGATCAGCAAACCTGTAAGCAGGCTTGCTGCTGCTTTTAAAATTCAACATCAAAAGAGTCTGACGGATTTCAAAATACTGCATTCCACTATATAAGCTCAGTTTACTGGTAAAAATAAGTGTAAAATGCAAGACTCCGGTGGGTGTAAAAAGATGTCTGCTTACCGCCTTCTCGCTGTATCCTTACTGTGGGCGACGGTGGGGTGTACCAAGATGACTGTGACGGAACGTCACTTCCGTTATTAAATTTGACGGGTCGCCTAATCTGACAGAACACAGGAATTCAACAGTAACAGATTAGCTCTACCTGGAAAATTGTATAGAAGAAAACAAAGTTGAAATGTATCTCCTTTTCTTATAGCAATGTTTCTTGAGAAGAACAAGAAAATACAGTATATTTTTTTATGTATACATGATTTAAAGGTGAAGTTTACAAAATCTAGTGAATGAACCAAACATTGCACCTTGGTGGGTGGTACCCCGTACAATACCCCAGTATAATCAGTAGATCCAACTACACTTACTAAATCAAATAACCTGAAGAATTAGAGCGGTAAGACTGCCCCATCCTTCTGCCTAGTATTGTAAAAATGCATAAATTATTAACATATTATAAATTGTGATTTACAAGGGCTTAGTAATACAGTGCTGTATGAAAACAGTATACAAGTGCCTATACTAAATAGTGAATAGTAATAGTGTAAATTAGTCATAAAAACCTTCAGTGCCACAAAGCAACCATAAAGATGCTTTATAAGAGCCCTTTCACACTGGGGCGGCGTCGGCGGTAAAACGCCGCTATTATTAGCGACGTTTTACCATCGGTATGCGGCTGCTAGCGGGGCAGTTTCACCCCCCGCTAGCGGCGAGAAGGGGTTAAATACCACCGCAAAGCGCCTCTGCAGAGGCGCATTGCCGGCGGTATAGCCGCGCTGTCCCATTGATTTCAATGGGCAGGAGCGGTAAAGGAGCGGTATACTCACCGCTCCGAAGATGCTGCTGGCAGGACTTTTTTTTACCGTCCTGCCAGCGCATCGCTCCAGTGTGAAAGCCCTCGGGGCTTTCACACTGGATACACAGCAGCGGCACTTTCGGGTCGGTTTGCAGGCGCTATTATTAGCGCAATAGCGCCTGCAAACCGCCCCAGTATTAAAATACAAATTGAACACTTGTGAAATATAAACAAATTTAAAATAAGTTATGTAAACAAAAATATAAGCCTTTTGGAACAATATAAACTAGCAGCATACGCTGACGATATTCTACTATTTTTGACAGACCCTATCACGACCATACCTAACCTGCTGGCGGACTTTACCCTTTTCAAGACTTTATCTAATCTCCAAATTAATTTTAGTAAATCCAAGGCCCTTAATGCCACGTTACCAAGGGAGACGGTGAAGCTATGTCGTAGTAATTTCCCATTTGTTTGAGAGAAATCCGAAATACTATATCTAGGGATCAAAATCACTACTGACCTAAAAGACCTCTACGCCAAAAATTACCTCCCCTTACTCCGCTCCATCCAGGGTGACCTGCAGAAATGGAATCTAGGTTCCTTTTCCTGGTTGGGTAGAATAGCAATATTAAAAATGAACATTTTACCCAGACTCCTCTACCTCCTTCAAGCTCTCCCGATCGCGTTACCCGCCTCCTTCTTTGCCTCCTATAAACTGCTCTCCCGAACCTTTGTATGGGCCTCCAAAACTCCGCGTATTGGCTGGGACAGACTTGTTCTCCCTAAAAGACTGGGGGGGTCTGGGTCTCCCAGACCTCCAAAAATATCACTGGGCCTGCCACCTGACCAGATTGGCGGATTGGCATATACATCGTCCCTCCAAGGACTGGATTGCACTAGAAGCATCCTTCGCACACCTGCCCTTAGCCAACACGCCGTGGATGACCCACACCAATGTTCCCAAGGAATTCACTACTCACCCCCTCATCGGGACCACACTTTCATTATTCAAAAGAGCATGCAAAATACTGGCCTTCACACCTTCACCAGGCCCCTTGACCCCTCTGGACGACAACCCAGCCTTCCCCCCGGGTCTTTTCCTAAAAGATCCTGCCCCGGATACCCTAGACTCCCCAGCTAGAGCACAGAAATTCTTCATAAATGGGTCTTTCCTCTCTTTCCCGACACTTGTAACTACTCTACCTACTTACGATATACCCTTTTACAAATACTTGCAAAAAAGACATTTCCTCCAACCCTCTACCCAACACTCTCACTGGCACAGAGATCTCACGCCGTTTGAAATTCTTTGTGTCTCAACAGAACCACAAGGCCACCTCATTTCCTCGAATTACGCCCTATTGTTTACAGGCCACAAGATTAAAGACGACACCCTTATACAACAATGGGAAAAGGACCTAGCCATAGACCTCACCCCCACAGAGTGGGAACACATATTTACCCTCATGCACAAGGGGTCCATTAATGTCACGACGCAGGAGAACAGATACAAAATTTTCTCGAAATGGTACCGGACCCCAGACAAAATCCACCACTTCCACCCTTCTGTCCCTTCCACCTGCTGGAGGTGTAATAACGCTAGAGGTACTCTACTTCACATCTGGTGGGAATGCCCCCTTCTCCAACCCTTCTGGTCAGACATTCATGAACTAATCTCCCGAATCACCACATATACTCCAGACTTCTCCCCCGCCAGATATTTACTGCACCACAGACAAGGGTCCCCCACCTCATACAAAAAAACCCTAGCTATTCACCTGATCAATGCAGCCAACCTCTGCATCCCTGCACGTTGGAGAAACCCCCCCCCCCACAGTTCAAGACTGGACTCGCAGGGTAGACCGAATAGCGGAAATGGAGCAACTCATCTCCCAAGCAGCGGATACTCCTACCAAATTTCAGGCCACTTGGGCCTGTTGGACTCATTATAGAAGCTCACAAACGCCACAGGCCTTGACCCAACCGACCCCTCAGACTCCCTGAGGAGCCCACGCGACAAATGCACTCGTGTCCACCTTTGTTAACGCACCCGCCCCTACTGTCCACCCTCCCCCCCTCTCCCCATACCTCCCCCCACCAAAGATATCGACTTGACATTTTCAGGAAACCTAAAGTTTGCCGTATACATGCATATCACACATGCCTTTACTCGATAGCGGCTTCATATATTCCCTAGACTCACCCTCGGTCCGCCCTACACTTTGGACGACTTCACTTCTTCGTACAAGTTCTACATTTCAGTCGCCATCCCGTTATAATAAATACTACATATGCCTTGTCAGGTAACCCGTTCTCGTTCACAGCTAAGATCCCGTCGGGGGTGAACGGAAACGGTTTTGCTTATAACACGGTCTGGCCTTGCTCCGCAAACTCCATCCGTCCTCTCTGAATCTGCATCCATAGTCGTAAGAGGCGATACCTACTTGTTTTTATACTGTTGAGCCTCATGCATGCTTATAAAGGCCTATATTGGCTCATGTTCTTACTCTGATGATCTATATGTGCATATTGCCCATTGATTGTTTGTTTATCTCAGATGTATGGCAAACATTGCATGTTAACCTGTAAAATTTCAATAAAATCTTTTGGAAAAAAATATAAGCCTTTTGGACTTTTTTTGCCTCTAAATTTTTTTCCATTACAGCAATTTCAAATTGGGGTCTGGAATCATAACTTGCTCAGGTACACATCAGTAAATATTGGTTGCCTAGTGTGTTGCGTTAAACAGATGTTTATTTTTCCTGAATTACTGTTTTTTTTGCCATGTTTATAGTGAAAAAGTATGGGTCTAATATATGCATCCTGCATATTGTTCATTTAACTGCATCCAAGCTTGACAAGGGATTAGTCCCTAAAGACATAAAGAACACACACATAATGAAAACCACATGGAGCTTTAGCCTAGGTTCAGACTAGTGTGATGCGGGAACCAGCGCCAGTTCCCGCATCAGACATCGCATGTGATTGGCACCTGCAGTGCGGGTGCGAATCACATGCAATGTCTGAGATCGCACTAGTCTGACCATAGGCATAATAAGATAAATGTCTCTCTCTGTTTAACAAGTAAAGCAGCCATGAATGGGGATCTTTTTTATTTTACGATTATTAAAGCACACCTTGATTATGGATTAACAATTTTGACAAGTGGGATATGCAATTGTTACCAGTTTGGAGAAGCCAAAAAGCATTATGCTTTTTTTTGTGTTATTTACATTAGCAAGAACACTGTCCTTGGCTATGAATCCAGTATGTTCCTTTTTTAAAAATAAAAAAAAACAATTTCCCTGATGTAGAGCCATTGTCAATCACGACGCCTGCTGCCACTTCTGAACCCAAAAAAAGAAAAAAGCCCCGCCCGTGACTAATGCCGCATACACACGAACGGACTTTACGGCAGACTTTGCGCGGCGGACGGGATTTGGTCGGACAATTCGATCGTGTGTGGGCTCCAGCGGACTTTGTTTTCTCAAAAGTTGGACGGACTTAGATTTGAAACATGTTTTAAATTAAGCCATCGAAATTGAGTCCGGTCGAAAAGTCAGCCGTCTGTATGCTAGTTCGACGGACAAAAAGCCACGCTAGGGCAGCTATTGGCTACTGGCTATGAACTTCCTTGTTTTAGTCCGGTCGTACGTCATCACGTACGAATTTGAAGGACTTTGGTGGATTGTGTGTAGGCAAGTCCGTTCATTCAGAAAGTCCGTCGTAAAGTACGTCGAAAAGTCCGCCGGGCAAAGTCTGCCGTAAAGTCCGCTCGTGTGTACGCGGCATAAGGCTACCGCCATCTGCCTTCTCTGCCATGTGATAGTTCTTAAATAAGGGGTGGGGCCACCCGGTGAAGTCACCGGGTGCCCCACCTATTTAAAAACAGTTACACAGCGGAGCAGGCAGACGGCAGTAGCCTTCATTGTGGACGGAGCTTTTTTTTTTTCTTTTTTCGGGTCCGACAGTGGGGGCGGGGGTTGTGATTGACGATGGATCTTCACCAGGGGACATTGTTTCTTCTTTTAGTAAACAAATTGTCAAAAACTGTGTGTGTGTATTTATTTCTTTTTGACACTTTTTTTGGTGAATGAATAGGGGTACAATGTACCCCTACTCATTCAGATAAGGGGGGTCAGGATCTAGGGGCCCCCCCTGTTAAAGGGAGCTTCCAGATTCCAATAAGACCCCTTCCCGCAGACCCCCACAACCACCTTCCTGGGTTGTGGGGAAGAGGCCCTTGCCCTCTGCCCCAAAGCACCCCCCCATGTTGAGGACATGTGGCCTGCTATGGTTCAGGAGGGGGCTGCTCCCTCGTCCACCCCGCCCCCTTTCCTGGCCTGCCAGTCTGTATGCTCCGGTAAGGGTCTGGTATGGATTTTGGGGGGGACCCCACACCATTTTTTTTACACTTTGGTGTGGGGGTACCCTTCAAAATCCATACCAGACCTAAAAGGTCTGATATGGATTTGTAGGGGACCCCAAAGCTTTTTTTTTTTATTTTGGCGTGGGGTTCCCCTTAAAATCCATACCAAACCCGAAAGGACCTGGTATAGACTGGGGGGGGGGGGGGGACCCGCACGCTGTTTTTTCCCCAGTAACCACTATGATGCCAAAAAAAAACAATTGAGTGAATGTTATAATTGACAGGCTCAATTCATAGTCCTGATCACACACTAAACAACCACAATTTCATAAACAATAGTGACATAACAGTACGAAACAGGCTTATTTGCTGATGATAATAAACATGCTATGTAACTACATTCAGACTGAAGTGGAGACACTGCTCACTGCAGTATAATAGAATAAGAACACTTCTATTCAAGAAAATGTGCCTTTCATTGTTGTACCCTATTACTGCTCTTAACATCTGGTTGTCTAAGAGGTTCTTCGATTGACATCAGTTAATTCTGTCACCTAAAATGCATTCTAAGAGTACTTTACCTAATATGAATAACAGGTGCTGGCATTGGGGGGAACAATTCTTCAACTAGAAAAGGTTCTGTATCACTTAAGTATCTAAGCATGATGGGAGAGCAAAAAGAGCAGGGCATTGATTCAGAGGGAATATTAAACCTATTCCCCTTAAACGCTATATCTGGTACACAGACAAATGTGTCTTCCTGCTTTTAAAGATGCATTTCACCCAAAGTATATGCTGTGTCAGCCTATGTCTTGCCCTGTATATAAAACCAAACTTAGAGCAATAAGCCTCAATAGCTGTCACTAATAACATAATATAGCGGATGGGTGAAATAGTATATTTTTAGCTACATTAGTAGCTTTATATAAACATTGGATGCACATAGAACAGAATTCTAAAGGGGCAAGTGCTCAAAAAAAGGGACATTTGTCTAGGATTATGTATGCGTGTAAAACCTCTTCATAATAAAATTAAACCCAATGGGTAAAAAAGCGATTTTACCAGCAGAGCCCTAGCTATTCAGTAGCTAATCTGCCAATAAACAACAAAAGGCTGGTAATGTGCTGCTATAGACTACATGAGGTCACCAATATTTTACAAGTGATTACTGGAAGCCACCAACACATTAGAATAGACTACTGGAGGCCACTGACAGACTGAAAGAGACTACTAGGGGTCAAAACCACATTACAACAGAATACTGAATGCCTTTGACACAATAAAAGAGGCTACTAGGGGCCAAAACCACATTACAACAGCCTACTGGAGGTCACTGACACAATAAAAGAGCCTACTGGGGGCCAAAGCCACATTACAACAGAATACTGAAGGTCACAGACACAATAAAAGACTACTGGGGGCCAAAGCCACATAACAACAGACTACTGGAGGTCACTGATACAATAAAAGAGACTACTGGGGGCCAAAGCCACATTACAACAGACTACTGGAGGTCACTGACACAATAAAAGATACTACTAGGGACCAAAGCCACATCACAACAGACTGCTGGAGGTCACTGACACAATAAGAGAGACTATCAGGGTCAAAGCCACATTACAACAGACTGCTGGAGGTCACTGACACAATAATAGAGACTACTAGGGGCCAAAGCCACATTACAAAAGACTAGTGGAGGCCACTGGCACAATAAAAGAGACTACTTGGGGCCAAAGCCACACTACAAAAGACTAGTGGAGGCCACTGACACAATAAAAGAGACTACTAGGGACCAAAGCCACTTTAGAAAAGACTACTGAATGCCACTGACACAATAAAATAGACTACTGGGGGCCAAAGCCACATTACAAAAGAGTACTGGAGGCCTATGCCACAATAAGAGAGACTACTGGGGGCCAAAGCCACATTACAAAAGAGTAACTAGAGGCCAATGCCACAAGAAGAGAGACTACTGGCAGCAAAAAACACATTACAACAGACTACTAAAAGTCACTGACACATTAAAAGAGAGTACTAGGGGGCAATGCCACATTACAACAGACTACTGGAGTTCACTGACACATTAATAGAGACTTCTAGAGGTCAAAGTCACATTACAAAAGAGTACTGGAGGCCACTGACACAATAAAAGAGACCACTAGGGGCCAAAGCCATATTACAAAAGACTACTGAATGCCACTGACACAATAAAAGTGGCTACTGGGGGCCAAAGCCACATTACAAAAGACTTTTGGAGGTCAATGCCACAATAGGAAAGACTACTGGGGCCAAACCCACATTACAGATGACATAGAACAGAATTCTAGAGGGGCAAGTGCTAAAAAAGGGACATTTGTCTAGGATTATGTCTGCGTGTAAAACCTTTTCATAATAAAATTGAACCCAATGGGTAAAAAATTGATTTTACCAGCAGAACCCTAGCTATTCAGTAGCTAATCTGCCAATAAATAAAAGCCTTTAAATGCGCTGCACTAGACTACATGAGGCCACCAATATGTTGCAAGTGATTACTGGAAGCCAACAGCACATTAGAAGAGACTACTGGAGGTCACCGACACACTGAAAGAGACTACTAGGGGCCAAAGCCACATTACAACAGACTACTGAATGCCATTGACACAATAAAAGAGACTACTGGGGGCCAAAGCCACATTACAAAAGACTACTGGAGGTCACAGACACAATAAGAGAGGCTATCAGGGGCCAAAGCCACATTAGAAAAGACTACTGGAGGTCACTAACACAATAAAAGAGCCTACTGGGGGCCAAAGCCACATTACAACAGACTACAGGAGGTCACAGACTGTCAGGGGCATATCAGTGGCCGCCGGGCAAATATGCGTGCACACAGGTGCACAAGAAGCTCTTCCAGGACAATTCTGCTCAATTCCCCACCAGGGGGCGCCGGAGCGCTCCCGCGTGTGCCCGTGCGCGCGTTCGCGCGTGCGCGCGCGCGCCCGTGCGCGCGCCCGTTCGCGCTAGCGCTGTTTGGCGCCAAGGCGCCTTTAAAAGGATGACAGGTGCTTCTGTCAGATGCTGTTTGTCTGCAGCTCTGTACCTGCGTTCCTGTTTCCCGTTTGATTTGTACTTACCTGTGACCCGGCTACGTCTGACTATTCTCCAGTCTCCAATCCGACCCGGCTTGCCTGACCTCGTTTATCTGATCATCTGTTGCCGAATCTCTGCCTGCCTGACTACTCTTGGATCACCCCTTTGCCATACCTGCCTGATCTCCTGCTGAAACGGACTGTCTGACTTGCTTCTGCCTGTGTCCTGGGACGCTGCTTCCAGCCTGCCTGTCAAGCACCCTGCCGCTGCCTTCTCAGCTACCTGCCTGTCTACCGGCCTGCATCCGCATACCTGCATCCGCAGCTCAGCCATCCCTGAGGGGCATTCTTCCAGACCATCATCTGCTTCTGCTGGAACCGCATCAGGCCCTCCTACCCACTGTGCTCAAGAGACCACTGTCCCCACTCCAGTGGCTCCTGAACCAGCGCTTAAGAGAGGTCTCCTTCTACCAGTCAGGCTCAACTACCAGGTACCTTACAGTACAAACAGCCATGACTGAGCCTGCAGGAGAGACCTCTCCCATCAAGGAGATCTGCACGCACTTAGCAGCACTTACCCAGGCAGTACAAACCTTACAGGACAGTTACAACAGACTGGAGGGCCAAGTATTGAACCTCAGTGGGCCCAGTAATATGGCTCCTGCTGCAGCCGCTCCAGTACAGGCCGCTGCACCGCCCTCTGTGGTAATGCTTCCACCTGAACCAAGAGTGCCTACCCCCGAAAAGTTTTCTGGTGATCGAACAAAATTTGTGGCCTTCCGCAGCACTTGCCAGCTCTATTTTGCCCTACAGCCACGGACTTTTTCCCTGGAGGCCACCAAGGTGGGATTTGTTATATCCCTCCTTCAGGGGGAACCCTTGACCTGGGCTCACCGCCTGCTTGAAACCAACGCTGCACAGGTCCAGTCCCTGCCCGCCTTCTTTGAAGCCATGGCCCAGCTCTATGAAGATCCTCAACGGACTGCCACCGCTGAGGCAGCTTTGTTCGCGCTCCAGCAAGGCCGTAGGCCGGCCGAGGACTATGTAACAGACTTTCGACGCTGGAGCGCGGACACTCAATGGAACAACGCAGCCCTGCGTCATCAGTTCCGCATGGGGCTGTCTGAGGGTCTGAAGGATGAGCTTGCTCGAGTAGGGATGCCTGATACCCTTGAGGAACTCATCACCATTACCATCCAGATTGACCGACGCCTTCGTGAGCGCCGGTCTGAACGCTCTTCCCAACCAACACGCCCTATGTGGATGACTCCAAGAGTTCCGGTTCCTGCCTCCCGATACCTACCTTCTGCCTACCCGAGTCCAGTCACCCAAACAACCGAGGCTCCTGAACCGATGCAGCTAGGACTTATGCGGGCTACCCTGACCCCGGAGGAACGGGCACGCAGACGCCAGTTAAACCTCTGTCTCTACTGTGGTGGGACGGGCCACTATGTGAACAACTGTCCAGTAAAGACTCGTAAGTGCTTTTCTTCTACTCCAACCTGCTTATCTGCTTTAACCGCCAATACAACTCAACTTGTCCTTCCCCTCTCATTGCAGCTCCAGGGAAGAACAATCCAGGTCAACGCCATTGTTGACTCCGGGGCATGTAGTTGCTTTGTGGACTCTGCTTTTGCCACCCAACAGAATCTGCCTTTAAAAAACAAAACACATAGACTCTCAGTTTTCTTGGCCGATGGTTCCCATATAAAATCTGGACAAGTCTCTCAGGAAACCTTCCCGCTGCCTGCCACCTGCTCATCCCGGCATCAAGAGATCCTAACCCTGGATGTTATTTCATCTCCATTATTTCCAATCATCTTGGGCATGCCCTGGCTTCAGGCCCACAACCCTCTGGTTGACTGGGTCACGGGCGAGATCAAGTTCCAGTCACCCTACTGCCAAAGACATTGTCTACCAGAAGCCTCTAATCCTGCCGCTACCTTACTTTGTATGGACATTGATCCAGACCTACCCCAAGATGTACCAGAGGTCTATCGGGAATTTGCGGATGTGTTCAGCAAGAAGGGGGCAGACACCTTGCCTCCCCATCGTCCCTATGACTGCCCAATTGAACTGCTTCCTGGGGCTGAAATTCCTTTCGGGCGTATTTTTCCGCTGTCTGAAAAAGAGCAAGAGGCACTTAAGATTTATTTAAACGAAAATCTTGAAAAGGGCTTTATCCGACCTTCCACTTCACCAGCTGGTGCCGGAATTTTTTTTGTTTCTAAGAAGGATCAGTCTCTTCGCCCCTGTGTGGACTATCGGGAGTTAAACAACATTACAGTCAAGAACCGTTACCCACTGCCACTGATACCTGAACTGTTCCAGAAGCTGAGATCTGCTACCATCTTTACCAAACTGGATCTGAGAGGGGCCTACAATCTGGTCCGCATTCGGGCCGGGGACGAGTGGAAAACGGCTTTCAGAACCCGTTTCGGACACTACGAATACCTCGTCATGCCATTTGGTCTATGCAATGCCCCCGCCACGTTCCAGCATCTGGTCAATGACGTGTTTAGAGATTTCCTGGACATCTTTTTAATTGTCTATCTGGATGACATTCTAATCTTCTCCAGTTCACTTGAGCAGCACAGGGAACATGTCCGTAAAGTCTTGATCCGACTCCGTTTGCACAGACTGTATGCTAAGGCGGAGAAGTGCGAATTCGAACAGCAGGAGATCCAGTTTTTGGGATTGGTAATCTCTCCAACCGGCATCAAAATGGACCCTCAGAAGGTATCTGCTGTGTTAGAGTGGCCTGCTCCCATGGACAAAAAAGGTGTACAACGCTTCATTGGGTTCGCAAACTTCTATAGGAAGTTCATTAGGGGGTTTTCTGCTATTATATCCCCCATCACGCAGCTGACTAAGCAGAACTCCTGTTTCCATTGGAACTCAGAAGCCCAGAGGGCCTTTGAGGAATTAAAGAAACGTTTTACATCAGCTCCGATCCTCAGCCATCCGGATCCATCCTTACCTTTTATCCTGGAGGTTGATGCATCCGAAGTAGCCGTGGGTGCTGTTATTTCCCAACGACAAGGCAACAAGGACTTGATGCACCCCGTAGGGTTCTTTTCCAGGAAACTTTCACCTGCAGAGCGGAACTATGATGTGGGGGATCGAGAGCTACTCGCTATCAAGACAGCTTTGGAGGAATGGAGGTACTTGCTAGAAGGTGCAGTTCACCCAGTACTGATTTATACAGACCACAAAAATCTCGAGTACTTAAGATCCGCCAAGAGGTTAAAACCCAGACAGGCCCGTTGGGCTCTATTTTTCACACGATTCTGTTTCCATATTACCTATCGGCCCGGATCCAAGAATGTAAAACCGGACGCGCTGTCGCGCATGTTCGATAACCCTAAAGACTTTTCGGTACCTGACACTATCTTGCCGGCAAATAGCTTCCTCCTTCTTCAAACAGATCTTCTGTCCATGATCAGAGAAGCATCTCCTGAACCTTCAAGCCTTCAGGGATCCTCTTTAACACCTCGTGATGGACTTTTGTGGAGAGGAAGTCAAATTTTTGTACCAGAGAGTGCCCGAGTCAAGGTGCTGACACTTCTGCATGACCACCCACTTGCAGGACATTTTGGGGTACGTAAGACCCTTGAGCTGGTGCAGCGCACCTTTTGGTGGCCTAACCTAAAAGAATTCTGCAAAACATACGTCAACTCATGTTCTGTCTGCATCCAGAATAAAACTCCCAGGAACAGAGCTTGGGGTTTACTGAGACCATTACCTATACCAGATAGGCCCTGGAGGATGATAGCGATGGACTTTATAGTAGAACTGCCTTGCTCGGAAGGATGTTCGGCGATCCTTGTGGTGGTCGACCGACTATCCAAAATGGCCCACTTCGTGGCCCTAAAGGGAACACCTTCTGCTGTGGAGACGGCCCGTGTATTCATCAAGGAGATTGTCAGGTTACATGGAATCCCTGCAAATATAGTGTCCGACAGAGGGGTGCAGTTCACATCACGTTTTTGGAGAGCACTTTGTGAGATCCTGAAAATTGAACTAGCCCTGTCCTCAGCATACCATCCCCAAACAAATGGGCAAACTGAAAGGACAAATCAGACTCTAGAGCAGTACATAAGGTGTTTTACATCTTTTGTACAAGATGATTGGGTATCTCTGCTGCCCCTAGCGGAATTCGCTTACAACAATGCCAGCCACTCTGCTACCGGTCAATCCCCTTTCTTTTCCAACTATGGTTTTCATGCATCTTTTTTACCAGATTTTCTTTCAGAATCTCCAGTTCCAGCGGTCCAGGACACAGTGCAGTTCCTTAGTCATAATAACCAGATCTTACGGGAAGCAATATCCAAGGCACAAGCGGACAACAAGAGGTTCTTTGATCAGAAAAGGAGAGGAGACCTAAACCTTCAGCTTGGTGACAAGGTATGGCTGTCTACTGATAATATTAGATTGACCTGTCCCACTAAGAAGCTTGCTCCTAAGTTCATTGGGCCCTTCCCTGTGAAAAGAAAGATTAATGAGGTGTCCTATGAACTGTGTTTACCTGATTCACTCAAGATTCACCCTGTGTTTCACGTGTCACTCTTGAAACCTGCTGTAGATGACCCTTTTCCTGACAGGGGCACCAGGGTCCCTGAACCGGTTCTGGTGGACGGCAATGAGGAATATGAAGTGGAGGCCATCCTTGATTGCAGGAAGAGAGCTGGGCAAGTACAGTTTTTGATTAAGTGGAAGGGGTATGGGCCTGAAAATAATTCATGGGAACCTGATTGTAATATCCATGCCAGACGTTTAATCCATGCTTACTTCTCTGCTCATCGTGAAAAGAAGGGTATTCTGGGCATCCGGAGGCTGCCCGTTGGGAGGGGGCAATGTCAGGGGCATATCAGTGGCCGCCGGGCAAATATGCGTGCACACAGGTGCACAAGAAGCTCTTCCAGGACAATTCTGCTCAATTCCCCACCAGGGGGCGCCGGAGCGCTCCCGCGTGTGCCCGTGCGCGCGTTCGCGCGTGCGCGCGCGCCCGTGCGCCCGCCCGTTTGCGCTAGCGCTGTTTGGCGCCAAGGCGCCTTTAAAAGGATGACAGGTGCTTCTGTCAGATGCTGTTTGTCTGCAGCTCTGTACCTGCGTTCCTGTTTCCCGTTTGATTTGTACTTACCTGTGACCCGGCTACGTCTGACTATTCTCCAGTCTCCAATCCGACCCGGCTTGCCTGACCTCGTTTATCTGATCATCTGTTGCCGAATCTCTGCCTGCCTGACTACTCTTGGATCACCCCTTTGCCATACCTGCCTGATCTCCTGCTGAAACGGACTGTCTGACTTGCTTCTGCCTGTGTCCTGGGACGCTGCTTCCAGCCTGCCTGTCAAGCACCCTGCCGCTGCCTTCTCAGCTACCTGCCTGTCTACCGGCCTGCATCCGCATACCTGCATCCGCAGCTCAGCCATCCCTGAGGGGCATTCTTCCAGACCATCATCTGCTTCTGCTGGAACCGCATCAGGCCCTCCTACCCACTGTGCTCAAGAGACCACTGTCCCCACTCCAGTGGCTCCTGAACCAGCGCTTAAGAGAGGTCTCCTTCTACCAGTCAGGCTCAACTACCAGGTACCTTACACAGACACAATAAAATAGACGTAATAAACAGACTTTTGGAGGTCACTGACACAAAAAGAGAGACTATCAGGGCCAGAGCCACATTACAACAGACCGCTGGAGGTCACTGACACAATAATAGAGACTACTAGGGGCCAACGCCACATTACAAAAGACTAGTAGAGTCCAGTGACACAATAAAAGAGACTACTTGGGGCCAAAGCCACAATACAAAAAACTAGCGGAGGCCACTGACACAATAAAAGAGACTACTAGGGACCGAAGCCACATTAGAAAAGACTACTGAATGCCTCTGACACAATAAAAGAGACTACTAGGGGCCAAAGCCACATTACAACAGCCTACTGGAGGTCACTGACACAAAAAGAGAGACTATCAGGGGCCAAAGCCACATTACAACAGACTGCTAAAGGTCACTGACACAATAATAGAGACTATCAGAGGCCAAAGCCACATTACAAAAAATAGGATTTTTATAACAGCTTACCTGTAAAATCCTTTTCTGTGAGTACATCACGGGACACAGAGCCATAGTAATAACCATGTGGTATATAGGCCACCTTTAGGTGATGGACACTGGCACGCCCTAAGACAGGAAGTTTACTCCCTATATAACCCCTCCCATTACTGGGAGTACCTCAGTTTTTGTAGCCAAGCAATACACGTGCAACCAAAGAGGGGAGGGACCTCTGTGTCCCGTGATGTACTCCAAGAAAAGGATTTTACAGGTAAGCTGTTATAAAAATCCTATTTTCTTTATCGTACATCACGTGACACAGAGCAATAGTAATAACTATGTGGGATGTCCCAGAGCAATGCTATCTTAGGGGAGGGAGACACAAACAAAAAACAGGGCGCCATCAGACTTGAGGACCTATAATGCAGCCTGCAGCACACTGCGCCTAAAGGCAATATCCTCATGCCTTTTTACATCCACCTGATAGAATCTAGTGAATGTATGGACTGAAGACCAAGTTGCGGCCTTGCAGATTTGAGCCATGGAAGCCTGGTGATGCACTGCCCATGAAGAACTAACAGCCCAGGTAGAGTACACCTTGATTTGAAAAGGTGAAATCTTCCTATTGAAACCATAAGCCTGAACAATTACTTGCCGAATCCACTTAGAAATAGTAGATTTTGCTGCTGCCTGTCCTTTCCCAGGACCTTCAGGCAGCACAAACAAAATATTTGTTTTTCGAATCTGAGCAGACGCTTTCATGTAGACCTTGTCTGCTCTCAGTACATCCAGCGAATGTAGCGACTTTTCCTCCATAGAACAAGGTACAGGTACAGGTTTAGATGAAAACTTGACACTACCTTCGGCAGAAAGTTAGGATGAGGATGCAATACTACCCTATCCTTGTGAATAATCAAATATGGCTCTTTACAAGAAAGAGCCGCCAACTCTGATACTCTTTTTGCAGAAGATATGGCTACCAGACAAACTCATTTCCTTGTCAAAAGGACCAAGGGAATATGTCGAATTGGCTCAAAAAGGCTGTTTCTGTAACACCGACAGAACTAAATTCAAGTCCCAAGAATTCAGAGGCGACCTAACCGGTGGATTAAGCCGCGTTACCCCCTGTATAAAATTACGGACCAGGGAATGCGAAGCAAGTGGTCGTTGAAACAATACCGATAAGACCGAGACCTGGCCTTTGATAGTACTTAAGGCCAGCTTCATTTCTAACCCTAATTTGCAGAAAAGCAAGGATTCTACCTATGACATACTTTCTAGGATGCCAACACCTGGATTCCCACCAGGAAACATTTGCCTTCCAGACTCTATAATATATGACTCTGGATGCCGGCTTCCCTGTATTAATCAAGGTAGACACAACTGATCCTGACAGCTCATGCTTCCTCAGAATGTGGGTTTCAATAGCCAAACCATTAAATTTAGCGTTTGTAAGGTAGGATGGAATACCGGACCCTGCAACAGCAGGTCCGGACGTGGTGGCGGGGTCCATGGATCTCCTACCGCCATCTTTATGATCTCTGCTTACCTAGATCTTCTGGGCCACGCCAGGGCCACAAGAACCACCGACTTCCTTTCCTGCTTGATCCTGCAAAGAAGTCGTGGAAGCAGCAGAATAGGAGGGAATGCATAAATCAGTGGAAACTGATCCCACGGGGTCACCAAGGCATCTGTTCCGCATGCTAGAGGATCCCTTGTTCTTGACACAAAGTTGTCGATCTTCTTGTTGAACCTGGACGCAAATAGGTATACGTCCGGGATCACCCATCTCTGGCATATTGCCAGAAAGATATCAGGGTGAAGGGACCATTCCCCCTGGAACAACTGCTGGCGACTCAAGTAGTCCACCTGCCAATTTTCTATTCCTGGAATGAACACTGCCGATAGGCAAGGTACATGATTTTCTGCCCAAGTTAGGATATGGTTCACCTCTCTGTGGGCCGTAATACTTCTTGTGCCCCCCTGGTGATTGATATAGGTCACTGCCGTGGCATTGTCGGATTGGATCCTGACAGGAAAATTCTGCAATCTGTATGTCCAGGTCCTCAGGGCCAAGCGTGCTGCCCGAATCTCTAGAATATTGATGGGCAAGGTCCTTACGGGTCTGGACCATTCCCCCTGGGCAGTCGCCTCTTCCAGGACCGCTCCCCAACCCGAAAGGCTGGCATCTGTTGTTACCACGTTCCATGTAACTGGCTTGCCTTTCTGCAGATTCTTGGTTAACCACCACCAACTGAGGCTCTGGCGCACCTTTGGGGACAGATGCTTTGGGAGGTGTAAGGCTTGGACCCTTTTGTTCCAAGCGGATAGGATACTGTTTTGCAGCAGTCTCAAATGAAACTGAGCATAGGGAACGGCTTTGAACGAAGCAATCATCTTCCCTAACAACTTCATGCAAAGGTGAATAGGAGGGTCCTTCTTAGCACTGACGATCTGGACCAGCTCCTTTATGGCACTGATCTTTGCCTGGGCCAAAATTACTCTTTTCTGGTCTGTATCTATGATCAGACCTAAGTATTCTAGCCTTCTTAAGGAAGACTTCCCTAGGTTGAGGATCCACCCTAGGTCTTCCAGGTAGTTGACTGTGGTGACCACGCTTCTGTCTAAGCGTGCTACTAATCTGTCTATCAAGAGCAGGTCATATAGGTATGCAATAACTGTTATACCTTGAGTCCTCAGTTTGGCCAGAGAAGGGGCCAGAACTCTTGTAAACACCCGGGGTGCAGTGGCTAGACTGAAAGGCAAAGCTACAAACTGAAAATGGAGTTTTTCTACCTCGAAATGTAGAAACTTCTGGTGAGCGGGGAAAATAGGCACATGCAGGTATGCATCCTTGATGTCGACTGACCCCAGAAGTTCTCCTCCTTGCAGGATGGAGACTACTGATCGGATTGGTTCCATGCGAAACGAGTGGATATTTAGGAATCGGTTCATATCCTTGAGATCTAGAATGGGTCTGACATCTCCATTTGGTTTGGCACCGTGAAGAGATTTGAATAAAACCCTAACCCCTGCTCTTCCATGGGGACCTCCATGATCACTCTTTGAGACAAGAGACGGTCTAATGCTTGAAAGAAAGACATCTTCTTCGCTGGATCTTTGGGGACGTTTGATCTGAGAAAACGAGGAGATGTGAAATCCCGGAACTCTAGTTTGCAACCTAGAGCTACTGTGGAGACCACCCATCTGTCCCGAAACTCTTCCTGCCAGACCCTTGAGAACTGCAGAAGTCTTCCCCACTCACGTGAGCGGGGGTACCCCTTCATAAAGAGGCCTTAGGATTCTGCTTTGTAGGTTTCCCTCCCCAGGACTTCTTCTGTCCCTGTATTTGACCCTGAGGTTTACCTCTTGAACCTAATGGCGGAGGCCGTCACGACTGCCTAGAGGCTGATGCCCCTGACCCTGGAGAAGGAGCCCATTTAAATGAAGGATGTTTATTCCTTTTCTTAATTGGTAAAAGGGTACTTTTTCCACTTCTGGATGTATTTATCCAAATCATCTCCAAACAGCCATTCACCGTGAAAAGGAAACCCAGGCAGGAGTTTTTTGCATAGCGCTTCGGCTGACCAATTTTTCAACCACAAGATCCTACGCATATGCACAAGTACAAGTGTAAGGCGTGAAGCCTGAAGAATAGAATCTCTAATAGCGTCAATAGCAAAACATAATGCCCCTGGCAACTCGGCTAAATCCCGTGCCTGTTGATCAGGGATGACCTTAAGTACTTGTCTCAACTGGTCCTTCAGGGATTGACATACACCTATTGCAGCCACTGCAGGCTGAGTTACTGTTCCTGCCAAAGAAAACAAGCTTTTTAACAGGAATTCCAATCTTTTATCAGTTGGATCCCTAAGCATCTGAATATTGTCAACTGGACAAGCTAAATTTTTATTCACAGAGGAAATAGCAGCATCAATTGCCGGTATATTCCACCTTTTTGTGAATTTTTCCTCCATAGGATAAAGTGTTGAGAACTTTTAAGGAGGGAGAAAATGCTTATCTGGGTGATCCCACTCAGAATACATAAGTTGTTCCAGCAATGGATGGACAGGAAAAGCATGCATAGCTTGTGGAGGCTTTAGAGAACCCAAAGCAGAAGTGGGCCTTTAGCTGACTCATTTAAGGGTAGCTTAAATGTGGTACAAACCATTTCTGTAAGCGATTGTACCAGCAATTTTTCAGTTTGTGAAGCTGAAAAAGGTTCTTCCATAATTGATTCCTCGGAAGGGGTGTCAGCCTCCCCACGTTCCCCCAGGGGCGGATCCAGAGCCTAGTCTCGGGAGGGGCACTGCCATAAAATTTTGCGGGCAATTTGTCGGGCAATGGCTGGTGTTGGCGCTTCAATCATAACAGCACCATGGTTGATGTGGTGTCAGGATGATTGAGGCGCATTATTTATATTATTACATTGTAATGTAAAATGAAATCGTTCAACTCACCATAATGCAGAATCATTGGGAGCCCTGAGCGTGTCACTTGCTACCGTCGCCTGCCACCAGATGCAGCGTGTCACTTGCCAATGTCGCCTGCCACAACATGCGGATTGTCACTTGCCAATGTCGCCTGCCACAAGATGCGGATTGTCACTTGCCAATGTCGCCTGCCACAAGATGCGGATTGTCACTTGCCAATGTCGCCTGCCACAAGATGCGGATTGTCACTTGCCAATGTCGCCTGCCACAAGATGCGGATTGTCACTTGCCAATGTCGCCTGCCACAAGATGCGGATTGTCACTTGCCAATGTCGCCTGCCACAAGATGCGGATTGTCACTTGCCAATGTCGCCTGCCACAAGATGCGGATTTTCACTTGCCAATGTCGCCTGCCACAACATGCAGATTGTCACTTGCCAATGTCGCTTGCCACAACATGCGGATTGTCACTTGCCAATGTCGCCTGCCACAACATGCGGATTGTCACTTGCCAAGTTGCCAGTGGATGTGTCCTAGAGTGAGGGCGGGCAGTGAGAGATATTGTAACTCATCAGAACATGCATGCAAAAGCATGTTGCATTGCGGCCATCTTGGTACACCCTCACTTGTCAGCAGTAAGACTAGAGTTAGAAGTCGGTAAGCAGACATCTTTATACACCCACCGGAGTCTTGCTTTTCACAGTTATTTTTAATAGTAAACTCAGCTTATTTAGTGAAATATAAGTTGAGTTTACTGTTGAAAATAACTATGATAAGCAAGACTCTGGTGGGTGTATAAAGATGTCCGCTTGCCGACTTACAAACACTAGGCTTACTGTGGACAAGTGCGGGAGTACCAAGATGGCCGCGACGCAACGTCCCTTCAGTCACATTATCAGAAGGGGAGCGGCTTCAACACCTGCCTGCTCGCTGCCTCGCTCAGCCTCAGTCACACAGCAGCCGCCCGCTCCAGGCCCTGTCACACTGTCACGTCGGTCGGCTCTGAGAGACTCGAGTCCGACCTCCGACGTGACGCCGTGACTCACTCACTCACTGCAGTGTGAGTGTGACTGACCGTGACGTCACTCGTTGCTAATGCCAGGGCCGCCTGGCGTCTAGCAACGAGTGCAGAGCAGGGAAGAGGCTCCACCCACCTTCAGTGTCAGTGACCGCCGCCGCCACCCGTACATACCACACGCGAGTCTCTCTCTCGGCGCCGCTGATCGGCACATGTGAGAGAGACTCGGGCCGGCAGCGGAGCGCAGGAGACAGTTACATTAAGAGTGTGTGTGCTATTATTTCGGGGGGGGCAATTGCCCTGTTGCCCCCCCCCTGGATCCGCCCCTGCGTTCCCCTCAGGGGGCCTCATCCTCCCCCACCCACTGATCCTCTGTTTGAGGGACCTGGGCGGTAGAAGGAGACCTATCATGTTTTCTCCCATGCTGGGAAGATGCGATTAGAGCAGTCAATCTTTTCCTCCAACCCACCAAGGCTGAGGAGAAAACATCCTCAGTAATATAGACAGGGGCTGAAATGTCGGAAACAGTTGCAACATTTGACAAACCCTGATCAGCTACCCCTGGATCTTCAGGGGGGGTGGCATTGCTGAGGTGAGACTAGGGTCTTCAGAGCCTGAGGGTGATACCTTTGGTCCCCTTTTTGAGGAATTTATACATCCCCTTCTGGAATGCATAGTCCTAAGCACAAATGCAGAGGTACTTACAAAAAAAACGCACCCACTGCTGAGCAATAATCCAGTAATTGTTACTGCTATTAAACGCTCAGCCTAATGCAGAGTAAATGTGCCTTGGGGAATGCCTGTGTCCCACACTCACATGCCCAGGTCTGCTTCTGTGTCCCTCTGTCAGCCAAATGAGTCTGGCAATGGAGGTTTTGTAAACTATGCTGTCCTGTGCTGTGATGCCCGTGCCAATGTCGCACTAAGCCACGCCCCCTATTCCCTCCTTCTCTTTTTCAAAAAAAGTGATTCCCGCTTGCTTGCGGACATCCGATCGGATCAGCGTGTGGGGGGGGCGGGTGGAGGAGGAAGGCACTGGGGAAGAGAGGAGAGCCGCCACTGCTGAGGGCGGTGGAAGGGGGAGTGGAGCGGCAGACTGCCGGACCCTTTAGCATCCCCTGCCTGCTCCTGGAGAGGGGAGAGGAAACACAGCCCAGATGGGGGTAATTCAAACCAAAAACCCCCCTCCAAACCCCTTACCTGTGGCCAGGAACAGATAGCTGGAGGAAAAATGCAGCTTCTGCTGACACAGAGCGAGAACTGAAAGCATGAAAAAGGTACACCCTCTAGTGGCGTCTTTAGGCATGACAACATTTACTGCAAGGAGAAATCCAAAGAAAGTTTTTAAATCCCTTAGGAATCTCCACTTAACTTATCCTGCCGCAGGATTCTGTGGTAAAACCAAACACATCCAATCTTCACCCATCACGGCGGGCTGCGTTAAAAAACCTTCAAGGACTGGGGTCACTTTTTATTGGGGTTCCACTGCCTTTGACCTGTATAGCACCCTGTCAGTAAGCTTTATGGTACTGCAATCTGACCAAAGCACTGAATCCCAGGGTCCAGCTCTCAAAAGAGAAGCGTTATAGGCAAAACCTTGTTTTGTCCACCACGAGGCTCGGGTACCAACCACCTTGGCCTCAATGGCACTTTGGATGGATCCGGTTGCAAAGGCTTGCTCCAGCAAGGAATACTCCAGTGGAGTCTCTGCATAGCACATCTTTACTCGTGACCAACACCTAAGACACTGGCGAAAAAAAATTAAGGTACTCCCAGTAATGACAGGGGTTATATAGGGAGTGAACTTCCTGTCTTAGGGTGTGCCAGTGTCCATCACCTAAAGGTGGCCTATATACCCACATAGTTATTACTATGGCTCTGTGTCCCGTGATGTATGATAAATAAAACTACTGAATGCCACTGACACAATAAAAGAGACTACTAGGGGCCAAAGCCACATTACAAAAAACTAGTGAAGGCCACTGACACAATAAAAGAGACTACTTGGGGCCAAAGCCACATTACAAAAGACTAGTGGAGGCCACTGACACAATAAAAGGGACCGAAGCCACATTACAAAAGAGTACTGGAGGCCTATGCTACAAGAAGAGAGACTACTGGCAGCAAAAACCACATTACAACAGACTACTGAAAGCCACTGACACATTAAAAGAGACTACTAGGGGCCAAAGCCACATTACAACAGACTACCGGAGGTCACTGACGCAATTATAAAGACTGCTAGGGGTCAAAGTCACATTACAAAAGAGACCACTAGGGGCCAAAGCAACATTACAAAAGACTACTGAATGCCACTGACACAATAAAAGAGGCTACCGGGGGCCAAAGCCACAATACAAAAGACTATTGGAGGTCAATGCCACAATAGGAAAGACTACTGGGAGCCAAAACCACAATACAGATGGCATAGAACAGAATTCTAGAGGGGCAAGTGCTAAAAAAGGGACATTTGTCTAGGATTATATCTGCGTGTAAAACCTCTTCGTAATAAAATTAAACACAATGGGTAAAAAAGTGATTTTACCAGCAGAACCCGAGCTATTCAGTAGCTAATCTGCCAATAAACAACAAAAGGCTGGTAATGCGCTGCAATAAACTATATGAGGCCACCAATGTGTTGCAGGTGATTACTGGAAGCCACCAACACATTAGAAGAGACTACTAGAAGCCACTGACACATTACAAGAGACTACTAGGGGCCAAAGCCACATTACAACAAACTACTGGAGGTCACTGACACAATAAGAGAGACTACTAGGGACCAAAGCCACATTACAAAAGACTACTGAATGCCACTGACACAATAAAAGAGACTACTGGGGGCCAAAGCCACATTACAACAGACTACTGGAAGCCACTGACACATTAGAAGAGACTGCTAGGGGTCAAAGCCACATTACAACAGACTACTGAATGTCACTGACACATTAGAAGAGACTGCTAGGGGTCAAAGCCATATTACAACAGACTACTGAATGTCACTGACACATTAAAAGAGACTACTAGGGGCCAACGCCACATTACAAAACAGACTACTGGAGGCCAATGCCACAATAAGAGAGACTACCAGGGGCCAAAGCCACATTACAACAGACTACTGAAATCCACTGACGCATTAAAAGAGACTGGCTTATTCCAGTTTTCTTAATAGCCGTCTTATTTGTCTTGGCTGGCTGGTAAATGACATAACTCCTGCACATGCGCATGGGAGTTCATTTATTCTAATGCCGAGGTGTGCCAAGAATGTACACTAATGCCCCGTACACACGGTCGGATTTTCCGACGGAAAATGTGTGATAGGACCTTGTTGTCGGAAATTCCGACCGTGTGTGGGCTCCATCACACATTCTCCATCGGAATTTCCGACACACAAAGTTGGAGAGCAGGATATAAAATTTTCCGACAACAAAATCTGTTGTCGTAAATTCCGATCGTGTGTACACAATTCCGACTGACAAAGTGCCACGCATGCTCAGAATAAATAAATAGATGAAAGCTATTGGCCACTGCCCCGTTTATAGTCCCAACGTACGTGTTTTACGTCACCACATTCAGAACGATCGGATTTTCCGACAACTTTGTGTGACCGTGTGTATGCAAGACAAGTTTGAGCCAACATCCGTCGGAAAAAATCCTAGGATTTTGTTGTCGGAATGTCCGAACAAAGTCTGACCGTGTGTACGGGGCATAAGCCATGCATTTGCAGCTCAGTGTACATTCTGAGGCTAAGTTGGCACCGTGGCGGTTCCCGAACAGTGTGTTAGATTGCTTTTCAGAGGGCGGCTAAGCAGTGGCTTCCAGGTTTTCAGGAGGCAATCCTGTCTCCTCCTGAATGGTTTATTTTTTTGTAACTAACATCCTGCAACTGCAAGCCAAGTCTTTTGCTACATTGTGGCATGGACTCATTGACCTGAATAGGCAAATCTTACAGGTGGTACCACCTGTCAATTGACAAGCCATGTTAAAGGGGTTGTAAACCTTCGTGTTTTTTCACCCTAATGCATCCTATGCATTAAGGTGAAAAAACTTTTGACAGTGACCAGCCCCCTAGCCACCCCCCCCAGGTTTACTCACCTGACCCCCTTTGTTCCCTCGGTGGAGACGCACTGGACCTCTCTGTCCTGGGTTCTCAGCTCTTGATTGGATAGATTGATAGCAGCGCAGCCATTGGCTCCCGCTGCTGTCAATCAAATACAATGACACGGGCGCCGGGGGGCGGGGCCGAGCCCTACATTCTGTGTCTATGGACGCAAATGCTGGACTCACGAGTGCGCCCGCAAGGTAACCCCCCAGGAGAGCACTTCTCCTAGAGGGTTATACGATGCGGGGAGGAGCTGATAGCGCCACTGGGGGACCCCAGAAGAGGATGATCGGGGCCACTCAAAATGAACTGCACAGCGGATGTAAGTATGACATGTTTGTTATTTTAAAAAAAAAACACAAAGCTTTACAATCACTTTAAGTTTGCCACAGCCGTGATATAATTATAGCCCTCTCAGGCTGTATGTTAAAGTGATTGTAAAGCTACTTTTATATTTTCTTTAAATAACAAACATATCATACTTACCTCCACTGTGCAGTTAGATCCTCGACTTCTGGGGTCCCCTGGCGGCGCTGGTAGCTTCTCCCCGCATCGTATAACCCCCTAGGAGAAGCGCTCTCCCAGGGGGTTAACCAGTCCAGCATTTTTGTCTATAGGCGCAGAATGCCGGACTCGGCCCTGCCCCCTGCGTGATTGGATTTGATTGACAGCAGCGGGAGCCAATGGCTGCGCTGCTATCAATCTATCCAACCAAGAGCCGAGACAACGGGCAGAGGAAGAGCGCATCTCCGGTGCATAAGATGCAGTAGGGTGAAAAAATATGAGGGTTTACAACCCCTTTAAGTTTTATGTGGGCAGTTGGGGGGGGGGGGCAGTAAAATCATGGCTCGACTGCTCATTTTACTGCCTCCTAGCTGCCCGTGTGAGAGCAGAAAATGGAAAGCCAAGCCAGGTAAGAGACTTGAGGATTGATCTACCAAAGGCAAATAGGCTGTTCACTTTGCAAGGGAAGTTACACTTTCACTACAAGTGAGTTTTCCTTTAAATTTAGTGAATGTGGTGACATTGCACTTTGCAAGGAACACGGAATCATGTGTAAAGAAAAAAAAACAAAAAACATTTGTGCTCGCACATGATTGGATGTTGTAAGTAAACAAAGCTTTATCTAATTCTCTAAGCTCTGAGGAAAATTTTCTTTCAAAGTGAACGGCCTATTTGCCTTAGTAAATCAACCTCATAGCATGTTTCTTCTGCAATAAAGATCCTGTCTGCTCACAATTTTAATTTAAAGTGGAAATAAAGGCTTACTATAGTGCCGCGTACACATGATCAGATTTTCTGACAACAAAACCGTGGATTTTTTTTTCTTGCATACACACGGTCACACAAATGTTGACCAAAAATTCCGAACGTGAGAACGCGGTGACCTACAACGAGCCGAGAAAAAGGAAGTTCAATAGCCAGTGCGGCTCCTTCTGCTTGATTCCGAGCATGCGTGAACTTTTGTGCGACGGACTTGTGTACACACGATCGGACTTTCCGACAACAAGTTTTGTTGGCGGAAAATTTTGAGAACTTGCTCTCAAACATTTGTTGGCGGAAATTCCGACAGCAAATGTTCGATGGAACATACACACAGTCGGACTTTCCGACAAGCTCACATCGAACATTTCCTAATAATAATCCGACCGTGTGTACGCGGCATAAGAGTTATTAAAATTGTTCTCTCCCCTGTCCTCCTACCTATGCTGCTTAGCCTTTATAAAAGGTCTGTTGAAATACCTTTCTTTTTTCAATTTGCTGTGGTGGGATCACAAGATACAGAAGCTCCCGCTCCCCTGTGTCAGCAAGCTGCTGCAGGGAAGCACTGATAAAAGGGGAGCCAGAGCTTTTCAAACATGTGACCACACCGGAGTGGGTTAAAAAAAAATCACAGATCTCCTTAATAAAGGCTATACAGCATAGGTAGGAGGAGGTAACATTGTTATCAACACTAAAGCCTAGTACACACCGGCAGAATGTTGGGTGGCCCCGGACGTTTAATAGAAACTGTCCGACATTTGGCCCATGTGTACTGCAGCCGGTCCAACAGAATCTGGCCATTCGCTTGGCTTCTGTCGAAGTGACATGACCAAAAAAGGGGTTTGCCGATTGGCTCCTAACTAGAGCGTTCTGGCTGGGGGAGGGGCAGCCCCTCTGTTAGAGCACAATAGCTGCTATTCGCTGTACTAATGCTGTAGTTAGTACAGCGACTCCTTCTGAGCTTTCAGGTTTTTTTTCATTCAACCTGCTGGGTTAAAAAAAAAAAAAGTGTGTACTAGGCTTAAGGCCTTGTTCACACAGACTCTACGGTCCATCGTCATCCGATCCATTGGCGAGAGCGGCCCTCTGACAGGTCAGTCGCTGCACAGCGTGCAGCGACGGACCTGACATCTGCCTGCTCAGCGGGGATTCACGGAGCGATCCCCGCTGAGCAGAGCGGATGTTCACGGGGCGGATCATCACGGATCAGTCGCGTGTGAAAGGACCCTTATTGATGTCAATTGGGACTCAGCTGCTGCTCCCAGTTTCATATTCATGTGGGTGTAGGTGTTCGTCCCTGAATTTACACTGTCTGTGTTCAGGGCCATACACCCGCACCCACATGGCTATTAAATTGGAAGCAGCAGCTGTGTCTGGGCAGCTGCTACATCCCAATTCACATCAATAGAACTGCCTGCACAGGAATGCACAGAATACCTGGTAAACATGGCCCTCCATGGGGGTATGCTTTAGTACACCCTGTGTGAACAAGGCCTTATAGTTAGCCTTTACTTCCACTTTAACTTTAGTTCCTCTTAATGGTGGCCATACACAGTGCACAGATAAGCGACAGATAAACCTAAACAGATAACCCAAGTCAAACGGTTGTGGTGGAAAGAATATATCAACTAATGGCATTTGTATGCACTTTTGTGAATCACTTATGATCAATCTACATGTAAACAAACATGTTCCATAAAGCACAAAAACACTCTGCATGATCGATTTTGATCATGCCATTTTTGTCTTGCTTGCATGTTTGTTTTTTTTTAAATTGGACATGGATGGTTCGGTTTCATTGCACTGTGTATGGCCACCATAATACAGATTGCCAGTGTGTGTTTAGTTGTCAGGGTAGGATGTGGTGACAGGGTCTCTTTTATTTATGGAGGTCTATACATCAGATGAAATGATGGAAGGGGAAAGAAAGAAAATGGATGCAGGTGGGACAAAAAAGAAAAGAATACCTGGAATGTAAAGCTATACTGTAATCTATACTCTATCTCTATACTGACGTGGGTGTACGATACCTATGTAACACTCTGCATAAATTGACAGTCTAATATAATCTATAGCTGTATTGTCATCTTTATCTATACTGTAATATGTATACTGTAATCTATAGCTATACTGTAATCTTTATACTGGAATCTATAACTACACTGTAATCTATAGTTATACTGTAATCTACAATGTAATCTATAGCTATACTGTAATAATTATACTGTAATCTATAGTTATACTGTAATCTACAATGTAATCTATAGCTATACTGTAATAATTATACTGTAATCTATAGTTATACTGTAATCTACAATGTAATCTATAGCTATACTGTAATATGTATACTGTAATCTATAACTATACTGTAATTTATAGCTATACTGTAATACGCATACTGTAATCTATAGTTATAATGGAATATATACCTATACTGTAATCTATAACTATACTAGAATCTATAACTATACTGTAATCTATAGCTATATTGGAATATATACCTATACTGTAATCTATAACTATACTAGAATCTATAACTATACTATAATCTATAGCTATATTGGAATATATACCTATACTGTAATCTATAGCTATACTAGAATCTATAACTATACTGTAATCTATACTGTCATCTATAGCTATACTGTAATATGTATAGTGGAATCTATAACTATACTGTCATCTATAGTTATATTGTAATCTATAGCTATACTGTAATATCTATACTGTAATCTATACTGTCATCTATAGCTATACTGTAATATGTATACTGGGATCTATAACTATACTGTAATCTATAGTAATATTGTAATCTATAGCTATACTGTAATATCTATACTGTAATCTATACTGTCATCTATAGCTATACTGTAATATTTATACTGGAATCTATAACTATACTGTAATCTATAGTTATATTGTAATCTATAGCTATACTGTAATATCTATACTGTAATCTATAGCTATACTGTAATATGTATACTGGAATCTATAACTATACTGTAATCTATAGTTATATTGTAATCTATAGCTATACTGTAATATCTATACTGTAATCTATAGCTATACTGTAATATGTATACTGGAATCTATAACTATACTGTAATCTATAGCTATACTATAATATGTATACTGGAATATATAACTATACTGTAATCTATAGTAATATTGTAATCTATAGCTATACTGTAATATCTATACTGTAATCTATACTGTCATCTATAGCTATACTGTAATATGTATACTAGAATCTGTAACTATACTGTAATCTATACTGTCATCTATAGCTATACTGTAATATGTATACTGTAATCTATAACTATACTGTAATCTAGTTATATTGTAATCTATAGCTATACTGTAATATCTATACTGTAATCTATACTGTCATCTATAGCTATACTGTAATATGTATACTGGGATCTATAACTATACTGTAATCTATAGTTATGTTGTAATCTATAGCTATACTGTAATATCTATACTGTAATATCTATACTGTCATCTATAGCTATACTGTAATATGTATACTGGAATCTATAACTATACTGTCATCTATAGTTATATTGTAATCTATAGCTATACTGTAATATCTATACTGTAATATCTATACTGTCATCTATAGCTATACTGTAATATGTATACTGGAATCTATAACTATACTCTAATCTATAGCTATACTGGAATATATACCTATACTGTGATCTATAGCTATACTGGAATATATACCTATACTGTAATCTATAGCTATACTAGAATCTATAACTATACTGTAATCTATATTTATACTGTAATCTATACTGTCATCTATAGCTATACTGTAATATGTATACTGGAATCTATAACTATACTGTCATCTATAGTTATATTGTAATATCTATACTGTAATCTATAGCTATACTGTAATTTATAGCTATACTGCAATATGCATACTGTAATCTTTAGCTATATTGGAATCTATAACTGTACTGTAATCTATAACTATACTGTAATCTATAGTTATACTGTAATCTATACTGTCATCTATAGCTATACTGTAATATGTATACTGGAATCTATAACTATACTGTAATCTATAGTTGTACTGTAAACTATACTGTAATTTATAACTATACTGTAATCTATGCTGTCATTTATACGGTCATCTCTATACTGTGTTCTATAATGTAATATATACTGTAATATTTATACTATAATCTCTATATATATGCATTGTAATATTTATACTATTATCTATGCTGTAATATTTACTGTAATATTTATACCATAATCTCTCTCGCTATATATATATATATATATATATATATATACACACACACATTGTAATATTTATACTATAATCTATAACTATATTCTATATATATATATATATATAGTATTCTGTCTATACTGTAATATCTATACCATAATCTCTCTCGCTATATCTATATATACACAAATACTATAATATTTATACTATACTGCATTCTATACTGTAATCTTTATACTGTTATCTATAACTATATTGTATTCTATGATGTAATCTTTATACTGTACTCTGTATATATATGGTAATGTATACTATAATATTAATATAAATTGTAATGTATACTACATATATATATCAATCTATCCGTATCGTGTAATAATCGATCGTGTATTGTATAGTATGATGTGTATATCCCTGTGGCTGGCCTCCATCCTCTCCTGTATAATGGAGCTGTCAGTGGAGAAGTTGTGGACAATGTTGCGGAATGGTAACATTATAATGGATGATAAGAAGCGGAGATCTGCCAGTATTAGATACAATGTAGCCCAGGCAGCCCTGATCTCACACAGAGCCCACGTTGCTTATAATAAAAGCAGATAATCCCTCTCGGCGCTGGCAGCCATGTGTTTTTTCCATCTCTTGGGTGAAGTGGGATCATCGCGGTGTTATTATGAGCCCCAGAAGCCGAGAACCCTCTATAGAAGGTCTAACTCGGTCGGGCGCCATGCTTGTATCGCCATTTAGAGTTCGCTTCCCCCATCGTTTTTGTGAAACGCGCCATATGGCTTCCCCATGCTGTTCTCGTGCGTTTTAAATAAAGTCTTTATTGTTCCCTCATCTCCGGCTTGGCCCCGTGCTGGCCTATAGAGGGCATGCTGCAGTGCCGCTGCTCATCCTGTAGGGGTCAGTGTGGCGGGCTTTCTGTGTATCCTCCCGCCCTAGAACCAAACCCCTCCTTTGTGTCTTTGGCGCCGTTCCTATATAAAGAGGAGCAGACGAGCCCCCTCTTTTAATTATTTCTACATTTTTTACAACTTGGCTTTTTTTTGTGTGCCGCTTAAAGCGCTCTTTAGTCGCCATGGACATGAAGAAGAGGCTCACCTTGGAGCTGAGGAACAGGAAGGCGGCTGAGGTAAGCGTCGTGTGTGGGATGCGTTGGTTGTCGGCGCTGGGCGCTGTGGAGAGGAGGGTTATGGCGGCTACATGAGGTGGCGGGAGCTGGGTGCTGGGGAAGAAGCCGTGTGTGGCCGGCCATTCTAGTTGCTGAAAACACGTGGCTGGCCATGAACTCTGCTGAGCGGGCGGCCATGCCGGGAGAGAGAGAGAGAGGCGGGCTCCTCAGGGGGTCTATGAGGTGTGCGGCTCCCGCTCTTCTCCCCTCATACCTGAGGAGGGCACTGTGTACAGGCCGACCTATACCTACAGAGCAGGCTCCTTCCCGCCTCCCCTCCGTCTAATGACCGCCATGAGGGGGCACGACGACGACAAGTTCTTCCTAATGCTGCTAAGAACGTGTGCTGAGCCTCCTCCATGCTGTGTATCTCCTCCATGAGGCAGCACTCTCTTTCCATGACACAGGAGGCCTGCCCTCCTAACTTCTCCTCCATGACCCATCATGGCTCCGCATTCATCCCCCATCCACAATCATCGCCCTCCACTGGTGTGGGGGGAGGCTTTGTCACTGCAAGCCCAGCCTGTTGCCTGCCTTCTCACCAACAACTTTTTTTTCCTTATGCTGCTTCTTACAGGAAGCTAGAAAATAGGGGAACGATTCATGATTGGCTACATTTAAAGGGAAATCGAAGGATTGTTTTCTCAGTCTCCACCTGTTTATGTAATGCTGGCTTCATTGCAAGTGTGAAAGCATGGCTGATCTCTCTGCACTCTCCTTGGAGTATGTACTGTAATGGAAGCCTCACATCAAGTATGGCTGCTACTGGGAGGGGGGGGGGGGGAGGAGGCTGGAGATCTGCGCTTATACCTTTTATCTATCTTTTTAATCCTGGTTTTAGTGTACAGGAAAGCATTACATAACCAAAATCTCGTTCAGATGGCCTATACTACTGGTTAGATGTGATGAATCTATCTGGGGCTATAGAGGTCCACATTTAGGTCATTCATAGTAGGCAGGCATGGAAACAGATTCCTTGTTTCCATTAGCCATAGCGAAACAGAGCTCGTTATTCCATAGCTTTACGTTTTTATTCACGTGTTGCCTTTTTCTTCTTTGCTCTTAATTTTTTTTTTCTGTTTTTTTTTTTTTAAGTGATTTTTTTTTCTTTTAGTGATATATATATATTTTTTTTTTGCTTTGATTCTATTTTTTTTTCTTAGTAGCATTTTTAGTTTTGCAATAGTGTTGTATGGTGTTACAATATAGTGGTCTCCAAACTGGGGCTGAATGCAGCCCCATGCTTGTCTTTACCTGTCCCTTGGGGCACTATTCATCCAAAAAAATGGGCACTATTACTCCCACTGATCATCGGTGGTCAGAATTTCTATCACTAGCAAAAATGGGGCACTATTGCCCCCACTGACTATCAGTGGGGCAGAATTTCTATCACTAGCAAAAATGGGGCACTATTGCCCCCACTGACTATCGGTGGGGCAGAATTTCTATCACTAGCAAAAATGGGGCACTATTGCCCCCACTGACCATCGTGGCAGAATTTCTATCACTAACAAAAATGGGGCACTATTGCCCCCACTGACCATCGTGGCAGAATTTCTATCACTAACAAAAATGGGGCACTATTGCCCCCACTGACCATCGTGGCAGAATTTCTATCACTAACAAAAATGGGGCACTATTGCCCCCACTGACCATCGTGGCAGAATTTCTATCACTAACAAAAATGGGGCACTATTGCCCCCACTGACCATTGGTGGGGCAGAATTTCTATCACTAACAAAAATGGCACTATTGCTCCCACTGAGCATGGGTGGGGCATCCTCTTATCCACCAACAAAAATGGGGCACTATTGCTCCCACTGTCCATTGGTGCAGCATCCTTTCTTCCACTGACATCAACTACCCCCCCTCTCATCCCAACAAATCAGCATTGTTTACTCCCACTGGGCACATTCTAGCCCCCCCCAAAAAAGTCTGAAGGTCAGTAAACAGGCCCTTTCTTTAGAAAGTTTGGAGACCCCCAATAGATTATCGTATGGTGTTGGCTATCAATACATACAAAAACTTTAGAAGTTTAAGGGCCAGTTCACACCTGAGTGGTCTGAATCGAGTTTCCAGAAACACTGGCCATCAAGATTGCCATTATGTTCAACGATGCACACTTGCACCTGAGCGTCGTGTCGCTTGTTGCTCGACATACATGAGCTGCTAAGTGGAAGTCGTGCTTGGGTTTTTTTTTTTTTTGTTCCCTGTTAACTTTAATGGGAGCACTTGAACATGTGTTTTGCATGTTTCCTTTGATTTATTGCTTCTCATTTAGTAACTAGCTTTTTGGGGGGGGGGGGGGGCTCAAATAGACACTTACGCTGGCCATACATACAATTTCCTTTAGATTTACCTACAACTATGCAGTGCAAGGGCCTTCCTGATTAATTTGTAAGTGTTTAGGTTTGACCTTATATTTTTTATGGTTTTGGAAAATCTAAAGGAAAATTGTATAATGTATGGCAAGCCTATTGCAGTTTTCTTGCAACTTATTGCCTTGTATTGTCTAGTAACTAGCTTTCTGTTGGCTAACACAGTCCTAAGCATGTGTACAAATGCCTACAGAAACTTGGGCTGGCTATACGTTTAGATTGACCAAAACCACATCATGGTTCAAAACGCTTTTAATTTGTGTGCAATCAGGCAGGCCCTGGCACTACATAGTTGAAGGTAAAGGCAATTGAATAAGAAAATTGTATAATGTATGGCCAGCTTTAGGCTAGGAGCCTAAGTGATCACTTTTATTGGCTAATGGAAGTAGATACAAACTTTTGGAGGGAAAAGATCGAAGTTCTCACCAAAGCTGGTCTCAATGTTAGCCAGTAAAGTGTATCACTAACCTCCCAAACTTTACGCAATAATTTTCATCTAATTTAATATTATATCTGGTTATTTACTGGCTAATGGTGAAGGCAGCATCAACACATGAAGTTGACTTTTACAGATGCAGCAGATTTGCTACTTTGAGACCTTTCTAAATCGCATGCTTGCTTTAATTTCAACACATGGTAAGGCAATGTAAGCTGTACTGAATTGGGCACTTTTGTGTTTGAATTTTTTTTTTCGGTACTGTAATGACAGTTTGTGGAATACTTAAGTGTTAAAAACACCTTTTGTGGGCCAATCTTGGCAAACGTGCATGGTTTTAAACGGCGACAGCAGGAGCTGCATGTGGGTTGCTTGCATATAGCAATAGTTAATTTTAGGGAAACGATAGGGGAAGATTTACTAAAACTGGAGCATGCAAAATTTGGTGAAGTTCTACAGAGAAACCAGTTTCCAGGTTTTGTCAAAGCTCAATTCAACAAGCTAAAGTTAAAGCTGGTTACTATGCACAACTACACCAGATTTTCAGTGCTCTAGTTTTAGTAATTAACCCCATTGTGTGCAGTCTGTAGGACTTTCACACCTGACACTTGGAAAAGACAAAATGCCTTTTCTATGTCTCTAGCCAATATGGCTTTGCTGTGATGTGCGCTAAAAGGTACTGCATGCAGTAATTTTTTCAGTATCATGGGTTTCAATGCACACCCCCTGCATTGCTGCACTTAAATGACTATACAGCAAAGTTTGCATGCTGACTTGCCACCCATGTGATGTTGTGCTGACCTATGGAGGTTTGCTTTGTGTGGGGAGGCTCAAGCTGAAGTAGAGATATTAATCAAAGTCTCCAGTTTCTAGACTAATGTAGTAATTGGTAAAATAACCACAGGTATTTGGCAGTTCTGAGTGCCTGCATGCAACTTCTGTGATTGGTTGCTTAAGTGTAAATACAGGCACACCTTAAGTCTTTCTGACATGGACATGTTAATATATTCACCCGAGGTGTGCATTTTATAAGAAACCTTTTGTGTATGGGGTTCCTGTGGTAATCTGTAGGTAAATGATAGGGAACTTATGAAAGCTGCCATTGCTGACCCTCCCACAATGCTAGTTGGCTGGCTGAGCTACTGACCTGAAATGAATATGCAACAGTGGTGTCAAAACATTTATGGACTTGTTTACAGGTCACTGATGCCTCTAGACAGCATTTTTTTTTTGTTCTAGTTTTTAATGTTTCAGCACACAAAGGTTCTATAATTAAAATTATGTGAAGTAGAACTAAGCGCTTTTTTGTTGGTGTAATTTGTTGGGCAAAACGGACATGGAGTATTGCAGACTTGACTTCAGTAGCTGATTAAAAAAAAACAAAAGAAAACTTGTGTGCGCACTTTAAAGCGGTAAACGGTAGTTAAACTTGCTTGAACTGACTTTACCAAAGTGTGTAGGATCTAGATACTCTACTCACATTCTCACAAACTGCTACTGTGCTCACTCATGCAGCCAGTGTGTATATGGTCTGTTAGGGACTTGTGCATTTCAGGCTATGGTACACCTGAGCAAGTAGGTGTTGACATTTTACATGTCCTTGTGTAGTAGACTTAGTAGCAATGCTGTGGTAACACACAGTAGTTTTAGTGTAGTCAGATTAGTGTTCTGTCTAGGAGCTAGGAATTGGGATCTTGCAGTTCATAAAATGGTGTTATGACACTGCCTATGCATAAATTCATGGTTAGGTGATGTATGATCTCTGCTTAACCCATAGAGGGGAGGAATCTCATTAGACTGGACTGACTGCATTACTACACTTATTTGTAAAGCCTGTTCTATAACTGCTTAAGTCATCTTCTGTTTGTAAAGTGATTTGCTGTAAAATAAAGGTACAAAAATGTTTAATATGTTGCCCAATCAACGTTACCTACATATAATGATTTTAAATGGTTTGCGTGCACATATTTATAGTTAGTGCTTACTTTTGTTTTCCTTTTTTTGTTTAGGTTAAAGAGATGGTTTTGGATAACTGCCGCTCGGATGATGGCAAAATTACAGGCCTCACATCAGACTTCATGAACTTGGAGTTCCTGAGCATGATAAATATCAACTTGTTGTCTGTGTGCAATCTTCCAAAACTTGAGAAATTAAAGAAGGTTAGTTATTGTTTGAAGTCCCTTTGAACTGAAGTGAGTGAATGTGGAAATGCCTTGCTGGATATTGTGGCTGTTAAAACTGGCAAGATCAGGCCGCTCTAGTGAGATCCTAACACACCTACATTTTTGGGGTGAAAGAAAATTGTATGTACAGTGTAGGTCTGAATTTTCTTGCCAGCTTAGTATCTCACTAGATGTGAATATAAGAACGTTACCATGCATGAGCTTGTCAATTGCTCCTTTCTAGGATTTGGCTTATTACTGTGTAGAAAGCATGCTTCCAACTTGACTGTCTAGATATAAGTGCTTATCAAAACATCTGGCATATGGTGACATGCTTGTGTATGAGATTTTGAATAATTCTTCCTTCCTAGAGTGTGGGCACCCCATTTTGTCATGTCTGTAGAAATATGACTTTTCCTAGTTAAAAATGCTGTATTGGGGGACAAGTATATTGATAAAATACTTATACTTTAAGTACCCATCTTAAATTTTTTTTAGTTGAGCTAATGCTGACTCTTTGGGGTTGATTCTCTAAAACTGAAGAGTACAAAATCTGGTGCAGCTGTACATGGTAGCCAATCAGCTTCTAGCTTCAGCATGTTCAATTGAGCTTTGGCAAAGGAACCTGGAAGCTGATTGGTTTTTATGCAGAGCTGCACCAGATTATGCATAATCCAGTTTTTTATTAAATCAAGGTGTATGTGTATAAATTGCTTGTGGGTGGTGGTAAAATCCAATGTTTACTCTGGTGTCATGAGTTGTCTGCCCTTGATTAAAATCTTTTCTTTCTTCAGTTGGAACTCAGTGACAACCGGATTTGTGGAGGTTTAGAGGTTCTTGCAGAGAAAACGCCAAACCTGACACACTTAAACCTCAGTGGAAATAAAATTAAGGACATCAACACTCTTGAGCCACTGGTGAGTTTATTCTTCATTTTTCCTTTGTAATTTGTGTAACTGCATTTAAAGAAATACAGTAAACATTTAGGACCCTTCATATAGACGTGTTACATTAGCACACATTGCAGGAAGGCAGCCTGTTTAACTGAACCTTCTGCATAGACAAATATTACAACCCCCCCCCCCCCCCCCCCCCCCGACTTTGTGAATATGTACTGATAGTGCAACTTGTGAAAGACCTCCAGCAATGCCTTGCTGCTTTCCGTGATTAAAACTTGCAAAGCTTTTTTTACATGGCTGGATGTGAAAAAGAGTAAATGTGTAAAACTGGTTTAATCTAAAAATCAAAATTCCTATACATTGGAGTCTTAAGCCTGCCACTCATGGATTGAAATTGGGTTCAGCAGCGAACAGGTGAATTTTAAAGCCATGTATGGGCAGTTTTATGGATTGACTTGGGTACATCTAGCCTGTCCCTTTTATTAAAGTTGCTGCCTGTGGCTTTGGTTTCGATCAGTAAGCATTTTACTCTGTTGCTGGGTATGGCCCGCCCCCCCGCAGAGTACAGTAGCGCAGTGGGAGGCAACCCCCAAAAAAACGTTCATAGTGGCTGTAGCCTGCCTTTGAAAGCAGAGTTTTGTAGATTTGTTTGAGATGGGGGTGTGAGCATTTTAAATCTGTAAAATGTGCTTGTGCAAACAGGTTGATGTCTTGCCACTAAAACTGTACCTTGCACAAAAGGGTTTTAGTCACAACCGTAGTATAAACATCCTGAAGTGGCTGTCATTTTGTTTTTGACACTGTACTACTTTGACTTATGGTTCCTGATTTTTGTTCAGGTAATGTCATGTTTCTGGTATTCACCCATTTCACTCTGTTTACAGAAAAAACTGACTCATCTCATGAGTTTAGACCTGTTCAACTGTGAAGTGACCATGCTGAATAACTACAGAGAGAGTGTATTTGCATTGCTGCCTCAGCTTACTTACCTTGATGGCTTTGATGCTGATGACCAGGAAGCTCCAGATTCTGACCCAGAACCAGATGGAGAAGATGCGGATGAAAATGGAGAAGGTTAGCGTTGCTAAATTTTTAGTATTTTACTCTCTTCATAGCAGCCGTCACAAAGTCACTTTGTGAAAATAGTTTTATATAGGTTCACTAAAGGATTTTTCTTCCATCCGCAGAATAGAAGTTTTAGATTCAAGGGTTTAAAGTATCTTTAGTTCTGGGGAAAGGTTAGAACAAATGTCTAGTTTGTGCTACATCTCCCAGGGATGTGTTCTGGTGACAGCGGTCTAAAGTTTGTTCTCCCCTGTGCTGTCTTTGGAACAGGAAGTGAGTTGAGGAAAGAGCGGTGCCATCCATGTGCAGCATTAAGACATTATATTCCATAAAAGAATTGGTAACTCACAAGATGTATGATATGTCAGTGCAGGGCTCGACAAAACCCGGGCGCCAGGTCGCATTTGCGACTAGAATTAGCGACCTGGCGCCTGGGGCAGCACAGCTGGGTTATCCTGTGTTCGTTCGACAGCCCCCCCACCCCTCCCGCTGCGATCGCGCTGGGCCGTGCCGGTAATTGAGGCCCCGGCTTTGCGGCCTACTGCAGTCCTATGGTTCCTGGTTCCTTCTGCAATCGGGCGCCCTCTGGTGGTGGCCGTTGGTATGACAAGACATCCACCAATGCTAATGGAGCTTCCCCTGCCTATTTTCACTGCCTGCTCATCTCCTTCCCTTTACTTAGAACCCCCAAACATTATATATATTTTTTATTCTAACACCCTAGAGAATAAAATGGCGGTCATTGCAATACTTTCTGTCACACCGTATTTGCGCAGCGGACTTACAAGCGCACTTTTTTGGGAAAAAATACTTTTTTTAATTAAAAAATAAGAAAACAGTAAAGTTAGCCCAATTTTTTTTATATTGTGAAAGATAATGTTACGCCGAGTAAATTGATTCCCAACATGTCACGCTTCAAAATTTCATCCGCTCGTGGAATGGCGACAAACTTTTACCCTTTAAAATCTCCATAGGCGTCGTTTAAAAAATTCTACAGGTTACATGTTTTGAGTTACAGAGGAGGTCTAGGACTAGAATTATTGCTCTCGCTCTAACGATCGTGGCGATAGGGGGGGGCCCTCTCCTGCCGCCGATAAAAGTGATCTCGCTGCTAATCTGCTGCAGAGACCACTTTTATCTGAAAGAGAACCGCCGGCTCTTGAAGGAAGATACCGGGGTTATGGTAGCTAGCTGCTACCATAACTACGGTACTTCTCTTCAAAGACAGGACGTATATATTCGTCCTGCGGGAAGGAAGTGGTTGATTAAAATGATTTTATTATTTGTCACCTCCCTGTTTGGCTCCTTTCACACGGGCTGTCTGATCAGGTTCGCCTGTCAGTTTTTCAGGCGGACCTGATTGGATCCTTAGCGAGAATATGGTGGTCTTGTGTCCCTGCATGGCAGGAAATAAAAGCAGTCACATTAGTTCTAGTCGTCTCTGTGTAAATTTAAGATTGGTTCATTTTTATATTGAAAATAAAGCTTTGTCGGTCGTTTAAAAAAAAAAAAAAAAACTGGCTCCTTACTTTTTTAGCTGGCTCCTAGATTCCAAGCAAATTTGTCAAGCCCTGTGTCAGTGCATGTGGGAATTAATGTGGTTCATCTGCTCGTGGGAAAGACCCTTTTCACTGGTGAAGAGGCATCTGATGGGTTCAAACCACCGGCATCCTTGGACCCATCAGCTGTCTCTTCACCAGTGAGATGTGGTTTATCCGCTTGTGGGAAAGAGGCAGCCTAGTAGGGAGGGTTTGTGCTTTGGAGGCAGGCAGTGACTGGTTGGGGGTGTGGTGGCTGAACAAACTACCTAATAGTCATGCTGTATCTGGAGTGTCATGTACCTCAATGGCCAGCCAAATGATGATGAAAAGTGACAGCACAAACAGACCAGCTTGTTTAGAGCATCGAAGAAAGGTGACTGACAGGGTCAACCACATCAAATGAAGTACATGAAAAGGAGACTACATAACTTTGTAAAATACATGAAAGACCCTTGAATTGCATACAATAGTTGGAAACAGTTCTGTCATCTGTGGAACCTACCTGCTAGTAAGGCAGTAATTGTCCCTTACACTGTAAGGATTGTATTGGCATTGGGTTTTCATACTCTAGTTGCTATAGCAGCTTTGAGTGTATGTATTCCCAGCTGACTGAGCAGCTGTAAATTTGCCCCATCACTACCATGGGTCTGGCAAAACTTGTAAAATGTTTAAACTGCATATATACATGCTTTGGGTGTGCCTGCATGTAAAACGATTGTACAACACATTTAGTACTGCTGTTTGCACCAGAATGGGGGAAATAATTCTAGGCTCCTCATTTATGGTCAATGCTAAATGACCTGTAAAGGCCTTTAAATGTTAAGTTCACCTTTTTACAGAAATGTTTTGTAAGGTGAACTTACACTGGACCCCTCCCTAGTCCCACTGATCTTGAGCATGGCAATCGCTCGCTATGGGACCTCGTATAGCTGCCTCACTGGTCTGGGGCTTAGAAATCCCCTTGGGTTAGTTTCCTAAACTTGCCTTGTTAGGAGGTAAGTTTAGGAGCATTCTAAGTGGGCTGCGTCACATGGGTGGCGCTGAAAATCAGAACCCGCATAGCCCGTCCTGTCACTGCAGGCAAAGGAAAGCTATGGAGATTTCAAATCCCTGGACTGCTATATGATCTGTCAGAATGGGTGATCGCCGGACTCAGGTTACCGGGACCAGGTGGGATGGTGGTCCAGTGTAAGTTCACCTTGCAGATTATCTGTAAAGCAGAACTTGCACTTTAAGCACCTATGGGCAATTTTGGGTATGGTTTGTAGTTTCAAATGGGAAACCTGTCAACCCTTAAAATTGCACAACCATCTTTTCTTAATGCAACCGTTTTTCATAGTTGTTTTTAAAAAAACTGCTAGAATGAACTAGATTTATTAGATCAGGGACTCTTAATTTGCTGCATAAAATAGCACTGAATAGGATTGTAATCAAACTCTCTGCAATGTGGGACATAATAGTTAATGACAAATTCACAGGTATGTTTTTGCAAATTGAAATGTACAGGGCAGGGGTGCTGAGATCAGGGTTTTGTTCAAATCTGCTGCTTTACCATGCTGCTTCTAAAAGGCAGCTAAACCATGTGAATACTTTTTATGCACCTGGATGCTGGACTTGGAAGTTTCTCTTAATGCAGCGCAGCCTTTAGGTCTGGTGACTGCTTACATTTTGCTGCCTAAATAACGGCTGAAATTGTTTCATGATGACCTGAGATGCTTGGAAGGAAGTTTGGTACAGAAGGCTGTATTTCGCTATAAAAATGTGTGCATTTACTATAAAGCAATTTATTTTTGTATCAACCCTTACAGATGGAGAGGATGATGAAGATGAGGAAGAACTCGATGAAGATGAACTTGATGAGGAGGATGAAGATGGAGTGGATGATGAGGTAATTTCTCACTGGATAAATTGCCTTGCTTGGAAATGTTTTGTGTAACTTCTTGCTAACTTGTTGTTCATATTACAGGAGGATGTGGAAGAAGAGGAGGAAGGAGAAGAGGAGGAGGATGAAGATGATGGTATGTACAGGGGGTAAAACTGGAGCCTGTATTCCACCCTTAAGCTCTGTCATGCCCACTGTTGGGCATAGTGATGTACTGTGCTTGTCAGGACTTTTTGTCTTGGTTCTTAAAGCGATAACAGAAAAGCAAACATTTGCAGCCTAACCATTCATAGATGTGATAGCTGTTCCCTGAACCCCCCCATGATCCTGCCAGTGAGGGATTAAACAGAACAAGCTGTCCTCCATGTAGTGGTTAGTGTTGCAACAAACCATTTAAAGTGGTTGTAAACCCTTAGGGTCGGTTCACACTAGGACGACTTGTGATCCGACTTGTAAGCCCTCAAGTCGCCCCAAGAAATTTGCATTACAGTGAATGAGCGTCTTAATTTACACTACTGAAGTCGCTCCGACTTCAGAAAAGGTTCCTGTACTACTTCAATCCGACTTCTAGGCGACCTGTACCCATAGAATTCAATGGAAGTCGCCTCCAAGTCGGATCTCCATCTATATTGAAGCGACTTTACAGGAAAAGAAATTAGTTTACCCAGGCAAACCCCTCCCTCCCAGAGAGCTGATTATTCTGTGATTGGCCAAAGTCGCCTGTCCTGGAGGCGACTTGAAGTCGCGTTGTAAGCTGCTTGAAGTCGCCTTGCAAAGTCGCGCTGAAGTCGTGTTGCCCCTGTGAATCGAGCCTTACACACCACTTTTACCTACAGGTAAGCCTATAATGAGGCCTACCTGTAGGTACTGGAAATATCTCCTAAACCTGCACGGTTTAGGAGATATTTACCATATACGCTTGCGCTGACATTGGCGCATATGCACTAAAGGGCACAATCGCATCGCTTCATTAGGGCCTGTGCTGTCGGCTCCCACGTGCAGGAGTAATGTCACATGACTCCGGCAAGTCAGAGCCGGAGTCCACGGCCCTGGAAGGAAGAGGGGGTGAAGATGGATGCGGCCACTAGCTGGGACATTGCGGGCATTGTTTGCAGGTAATTACAACATAATGGGCTAGTATGAAGTGCATACTAGCCCATTATGCTTTTACCTTGCAGGGGAATAGAGGATGTAAAAACCATCAGTGTTTACTTCCTCTTTAACTCTAATGGGTGCATTCAATGATAAGCTTTTCATTCATGTAAAACCTTTATCCCAAATGAAAGTTTCTGTAACTGCTTATGAGTTGGCTGGACTTTGGCTTAAATTTGTTAATCTAAATCTGCTAGTACATGAAGCCCCCCTCCCCCCCAAACTTAATACAGAGTGGAGGTGGTGTTGGCCAGATCACCAGGTGAGGGGGGGGGGGCTAAAATGAGCCACCACATCTGATTGGTAAGCTGCAATATATTGCATTGCTTTTGGCTTTAAAAACTTAGGGGCATGTTTATAAAGATTTTTGTTTCTGATTATGGGTTCCATGTTTGTGGTGTCCTTTTGGGAAAGGCATTAGAATGTAGGCAATCTGTAGCTGTGGGTACTGGCTTGGGTCTGGGTTTTTCTGTCCGTTAAGTACAAAACATATTAACCCCATGCAAGAAATTATGGTTTGCAAACCAACTTTCAATTTTCTTAAGGGCTCATTAAATCCTTCTAACTGTAATACTTCTGTGTTTGCAGATGTACCCCAGGGAGAAAAACGAAAAAGGGATTTGGAAGACGAAGGAGAGGATGACTTTGATGAGGAGGAAGAAGATGATGAATAAAATACAAAAGGCTACTGGATCTTTTTATATGGACTGTCTGGGCTGGCCACCAGTGCATGTGACAGTGTCTGCTGATGGGTCACTGTATACCGCTGTTCACCGCCACCCTGTTCAACTTTTTTGTTTTCCCTTTTTGTGTAGATGTGTAGGGTTGAGAGATGAGACTATTATGGTCTGAATGAAACTTTTGTTTGCCGCTTTATATTTAAAGATGGCCATCTGAGCTATTTGCGGTGTCAGATCGTAGGACGCCCTCCACTCCCTTACCCCATTTTTTTTTTTTTTAACCCTCTTGCCCTGGAATTTTCTGTGAAAGTTCTGTGGTTCCTCTGATCTGTGAATGGTGCACGGCTGTTTAAATCTGAGGATGATTCCAAAGACAGTCTCCCTCCCTCTATCCTGCATCCTTTTGTGTTAAAGTCATGCCTTAATGTCAATGTGTTCTGCTTTGTTTATCTCCCAGATACATGTATATGATTAACATTTGCGTATTTTGGCAATAAGATTTCCATTGAAATTGTAAAATTACAAGCTTTGTCTTTTCAACAGTTTGCATTACTTCCTACCTGACACATTTGATGTGGTGGTTAATACTGCTGAAACCCAATTATAAATATGAAACCACAAATCATTCAAGGTAGTGGGTTTTTCTGGTTCTGAGAGCTGGAATTGGAAAGGATCAGTCCAGAACTTAATAGGCCATTTATTTTTTTAAAGAGTGATAAGTGTTGCTTTGAACAACCAGATTTTCTGTACAGAAGTGATCAGTTTTCTAGGTAGTTGTTGTAACAGCTTAAAGCGTTGGCTTTCGGTTTCTTTTGCAAGGTCACTGAATGATGTGCCTGTTGTAAGGAATTCTGTCCCAATGTAACTGATGCCCCATTTCTTAAATATTCCATACCTTTGAATACATTGCTTCAGCTAGCAATGGCCCTTCTCACATTTAAAGCAAACAGATGGGTCTGCGGTGTCCTATTTAAACATTTGTTTAAGTTTTTTTTTTTTTTTTTTTCTGTGTACATGACCATAAAGTGTTGGTTGCAAGAGTATTTCATTGCTTATTAGCAGTGTTGTGCTGACTTGGCATTTGTAAGCCTTCAAGAGGGTCTATCATGGCTTTCACAATGCTATAAAGTAGCAGTTTCACATGATTACTGTTCTTTGGCCATTTGGGGTTGTGGGAATCACTTTGGGTAAGAAATTTAAAAATCTTTTGACCTATGAAATACCCCTGTTTTTTGTATCTAGTTGTTGCAAGAAAGCCTTTTTAATAATAAAAAATATTTTGGGGTTTTTAGATTGCTTGTCTTATTACTGGGATTTAATTGTATGCTAGTGGGGGATCTGTACAATGTTAGAACTGAGACACTTTCCTTCTGAAGAGTTTTTTTTTTTTTTTTGCTAAGGCTACGCTAGTGCATTTTGATTTAGGCTTATTTTCATGCCAAAAGCTACGTTTTGCGGTTTCTTGCATCACCTCAGTTGGGTAATTGGGGGGAAGATTGCTTGTAGAACGAATAATGGTGTCTTGTTAAAATACTGCACTATTTGGTTAATGTACTATAAAGAAAATATTTACATACAATCTGTGCTGGTGAGCTTGTGTACAGGAAGACATGTCAAGAGCTTTGTCTGTCTGAAATTGATGCCTATATGGGTAGCAGTATTCTCAGCTTCAGTACATAGTGATGTAGTTTTGACATTTCAGTAAAGTAAAAAATGCATTGTGTTGAAGGGCCACTCCTCACTGCCCTGTACACAAATGATATCAGCCTGCATGCTAAAATATCCTGTTTTTTGGCATGTGAGCTGTTGTGACCTAGCCCTGAAGCTTGGTAATTTTGAATGCACTTGCATGTACTTATTTTTTTTTACCTCTCTGCTGGATATCTGTGGTTGAGATTATGAAATTCTCTAATTGAACTTGTGTTTCTCTTTGGTCAACTAGCTTGCCTGGCTTTTAGCCCAGAATCCTGTACATTGTACAGTAGTTAGGCATGAAAAAGCCCAAATTCTTTTGAGTGCTTATGAAGTTGGCTCCTGAAGCCTTAATTTAAGCTAAAACCTTTTCTAGCTTTGGCTAGAATGATGGGGTTAAAACACCTTTCTGCTCTTTAATGTGATGTCCTTGTTCAGGGAAGATGTTGGTTATTAACCTGACAAAGCCAGGGCCCATCAAAGGGCTTGTTCACACCAGCTTTGCTTTCTAAAAAGCAAACCACATTCAGATCTCTTTAAAACACATTTGATGGTGAGGAGACATTGTATTGCCTCCTTACTGGCTGCTTTAGGCTCCATTCACACTTGGGTTTCCTGGATTGCAGGCAGAATGGCCACAATTCTGCCTGCAGTTGCAATTCGCAGGACGCCCTTGCTATCCCTGTCACTTCCAATAGTACCCTGATCGCTGTGCGATTTTGCCACAAACAGAATCGCGGGGTGCTTATTGCCCAAAATGGCTTCTTTTGGGCGTCAGGTGTCCCGTGATTTGTCAGCCAACAATTGTGGTAAAATCACGTTGCGATTGGGGGGGGCCATTAGCCTTAATCTCAACCTGCCCTAGCACACCACAACTTAATGTGGTTGCAGAATGGCCCTATTCATGTAAAAGGGTTACAGCAAGTAGCATCCAATGAAGTGACAGGTTTATAATTCTGCTGCAGCTAAAGGGGATAGAAGGTATTTACTACCCTAAACCACTAATATAAATGAAAAAAAATGTTGGTGGTGAATAGCACAATTAAAGTGATTGTAAAGTCGTGTTTTTGTTTTTTTTAATATGTTATACTCTTACCTGTTCTGTGTAATGGTTCTCTTTGGTCCCTCTTTGCAGCTTTTGGCTCCTGTTGAGTAACACCCCCCCCAGCAAGCAGCTTGCTATGGGGGCATCGGAGCTGCAGCTCTGTTCTTTTAGACATGGAGCTGTGGTTTAGCCCCTCCCCTCTTGATTGGCTAACTGATTTGATTAACAGCAGTGGGAGCCAATGGTGCTGCTACTGTCTCAGCTAAGACAGCTCACAGGAGGGGGAGTCCCAGGCAGCCGAGGGTACTCACAGACATTGATAGAGATGGGGCTCAAGTAAATATTTAGGGGGGATTTGGCTTTTTATCTTGATGCATTAGAAAAAAAACCTGCCTTTACAACACCTTTAAGGCTGTGGTGAGGTAGTAGAAAAACTGAAAATCCTGACTCTAAAGCATATTTACATTTTACCACAATTCAAGGAGCTCATTCAACTTATGAGTAATTGTGCAAGCAAATCACTTTTTGGTCCCTTTAGCAGTGAATGCAGGCAGAACTACCAGTGTCTAGAACAGGTATAGCATAACTTACAGAGCCAGTATTCAATGGCTTCCTGCCCAGCTTATAGCTAAATAGCAGCCAAGTGGGAGACTACCTCCCAGTTATGCCCCTCACACACACACACACACACACGATCTGTCACCTGCTGTGTCCATTTGATCACTGTGACCAATCACACTTCCTTTCGTGGCCATTCATTGTGAACTATTGTGTTCTGGGATTTGTCAGTGGCCACATGGTGGTGCAGACATGGCCAATTGGTGCATCTGTACCATGTGATGGCTGTGGCCAATTACACCTTCACAATAGTACACAAATACCATTCATAAAAATGATGGCTTATAACTGATCATTGTATCGTGGTAAGAAAATCCTAATTGCTTTCCCAGAGTAACACTGTACTGCTCTAGTCACAGCATATAAAAGTTCTTAAATTGCCTCATGCCTCTTACTAAATACCTTGACTGTCTGTTTTCCAAACAGTGTCATTTGAGGGGTCTTTGCACACTGGCCTGACATTGGGGCCTCAAGAATAGGCAGTTGGTACATCATGACTGATCAATTTTCAAATACCATAGTCTGTAGACGTGTCTGTTCCCTACCTACTAAATATAACTGATTTAAGTTTCTACCAAAGAAAGCTAGCGGAATACATTTGAGGGAATATGATTTGCAAAATGTTATAACAAACTTTTATATTTTGCAAAAAACACAGTATTGACCACCAAAGAGCTCTGTCTCAAAAAAAATTTCAATTGGGTAGTGTGGCATTTAATGGGTAACTGTCATTCAAAGTATGATAGTGCTGAAAATTGGTCTGACCAGGAAGGGGTTGACAGGTGTGGTATTCAGCCACAACCTCACGATTTGCAAGATATGGCTTTTAGGGCTTGTTCACACTTGCTCAAAGTTCTGGCGCTCATCAAACGTGGCTATAGTGTTAATGTGTATCAATAAGGTGAGGTTAAGTGTTCAATGCACTTAAGCCGCCCCAATACCCTGTGTGTGGTTGGGCTATGATCACATATGTGGGAATGCATATAAATTGCATGCATTCCTGCAGTGACAACCTGGTTCTACAACGGAATATACACAGGGGTGCCATTAACTTTCAAATGGCACATACTGAAACGCAGTGCAGATTTGTGCAGCCACACTTTAAGCAAAGGTGCAGGGGCCTTTTCCAGCAAGAAATGGGAACAGTAGCTTCTACTTGGCAGGCTGGAAACTGAGCCCTAACTTTCAGTGCTGTACCATTGTTGCCACTCAAGAGGTCTGTAAAAGGGCACTTAAAAGGGGATTTATTTAAAATAAAAAGTTAACATTTAAATTTATTATGTACCTACCATTCCAACGCAAAGTGACATTCTTGTGAATAAGAAAGTGCCAGTGCACTGGCTAGACCATGCAGCTGGTAGCAAAAATTTCCCTGGGCTTAGCCAAAGGGTCTAAGAGGCACTTTGCAGAAGAAGTGTATTCTAAGAGCATCCCTAGGGCAATCGACTCCCGGGGGGGGCACTGCTTTTGTGGGCTCCTTTACCTTCCCAGCCCATGGATAGACCAGGTAGCACAGCATAAATTAGGAGGCACTGGGTCTGTCGGAACTCTCCATGCCAAGGGAGTACCACTGAGCTACACCTTTATGTGGTGCATGCTCATTTGAATTCCTCACCCATTGGGCACGCTCCTTCGTATTCCCCATCATACCAGCAGAGGTACTATACAGCCAGCCTTTCCTGCCAGAATGACAGGGGAGCACCCTTACGGATTCTTATAAGAACAGATACTACACTTGGTCTTAGCCAAAAAGCCATTAATAAGGCTCTGATCATTCCAGGTGAGGAATCCCCTTCCTTCAGGGACTTGATGAACAAGCTGTGTATGTGTGAGAGATTATATCTATAGATATAAAATTTATTTTTCTGAATCTACTCAGGCTGGTGTGAGCTGTGGCCTTAGTATCCCAGACTGTTCTGGAATAGGCTAAATTTCTGCATCAAGGTTTGGCTATGAAACGGGTCACCCCCCTTATGTTGAATGGGTGGGTTAGGAGTTCAGACCTCATGTTTGTGATATTGCCCTGAACAGCTTGTCTCTGTATTGTTGATTTTGTAAGGCTTACAAGCGCTCCAAATGTACCATTATTGCTAACTGGCAAAAAGCTGCATCCTGCTTTTCTGGAAGCAGATGCAGGCCCTGCCCATATCCGTCTGGCTGAGAAAGGTTACTGAAATCAGTGAACTGGAGGACTTTGTGACCATGGGAGGGGTCTTTGTGAAAAATTCCTTAAAGTGGTTCTACTGGCATAAATTTGTTTACTCTGAGTAGTATATAGCCTTGCTGAGCTAAACTGCCTACCTGGGGAACACAGAGGCTGTCCTGTTGGCTCTCCTGGACTGGGAGGGGTGGAGGAGCAGATGGAATCATTCTCCTTATCTCCCTCCTTCTCCTTTTTACCTCTCCCCATTACCGCTCTTTCCCCCCCCCCCTTTTTTTTTGTTTTTTAACTTTATCTCCCTTCTTTCACTTCTCCATTTTCTTCTCTTTCCCTGTGATGCCTTCTTTACTTTCTCTGTTTTACCGAGCTTACAGTGTAAAATGTAACGGTGGGTACAGAGACAACCTAACGCCCGGTCCCTCTGGGCATTCTCGCATACATACATCTGTTCTTCATGCCTGGAATTGGTCACCATGATAGACTTTGAACTATTCTGTGTCTGGGATGGTATATGATCCTCTCTCGTTGAGCCTCTGTATGCATGTATTATTGTTTTTGTTGTCTGTTTTATGATCTCTGTACTTTACCGTGTGATGCATAAGAAAAGCACAATGGCCATGCTGGAGGTAGCCCTAATTCTGTATTGGGCATAAAGGCACTTTCTGTCTTTCCACCATTTACATTCCAGAAGTAGACAATTGGCAAACAGATTATTTGAGTCCACAAAGTCTGATTCAAAGAAAGTGGTTCCTTGATGTGAAATGTGTAAAAGCAACTGTCTTTGATGGCGCATACTGGGTGTGAATCTACTATCCAGGCTCAATCGAAAGGTTAAGAAATTTGTGGCCCAAGGGATCCTTGGGCAGATGCGATGGGTGCTCTGGTAGTTCTGTGGGACAAACTACACTTTGATACGTGCTTTCTTTGCAGTTACGTCTCTGGTTGCTACGCAGGATAGAGCTGGAAGGCATACTATTGATCATATTGGTCCCAGATTTGCTTTGCAGGTCTTTGTATGTGAATGTGATATTCCCTGCTGACTTCCTCTATAGCCAGAATTCTGCCTTTTATTGAAAGATGGAAGATCAGCAGCTGGCATTAGCGGTATTCCTACTGCTATTATACATGATTGCTTCCCTCAGTCAATGGTTGTTGAGGTTGCTGGCAGGTGCAGGCCCTGTAAATTAGGTCTAAAGGCAACATTTACTTTTTCATTTTCAGTAGAGTAAGGGAGAGTTATAACCCCTGTCAGTTTATTTTGCCATCTGTGCCACATTGGGAAGATCTCCCTTCATGTACTACCCCATAGCCAAAACAGGAAGTGAAAGGAAATCCCTCAAGTGAGGGAATCTCTGGAGGTAGTGTCCCTATTGGAAGATTTCCCATTTATTATTCTGGTAACAACCCAAAATTGGGATCATATGTAAAAATAATAATTGCACATTTTTTCCTGCAACTGTGGGTACATTTATCATTTTCTTGCAAAAGATGAGCTTAGCCTTTAGCTTGTTGCATATACAGATGTGGGCAGGACAGGGAGGGGGGATCAGTGCAGCGTAGGGGGGTTAAATTACAGGAACGATCCAAGTGGGAGCCGACGGCAGTGAGCACCCTGTTGTCTACATCAGGCGCAAGCTACTACCCCGTGAGCTTGGGTATGCAGCCATAGAACAAGAATGTTTGGCGCTGGTGTGGGCCTTGAAAAAACTTCAGCCGTATCTCTATGGACAATCCTTCATGGTGCTCACGGACCACAACCCTTTAATCAGTTTAAATTGAGTATGCGGGGACAACGGGCGCTTTTTTGAGGTGGAGTCTTGCCCTGCAGCCCTACACCTTTACTGTGCAGTACAGGCCGGGCCGACAAAAGGGCAATGCAGATGGTTTTTCCCGGCAAACTGAACTTTCATTGTACTATAGCTCCCGGACATCCCAAAGCTGGACCCGTATTGGATCTAGCCGGGTCTGACGGACTATGGAACAGGGTGGGTATTGTCACGGACTTTGGGCTGCAGGAGAACCATTCCCTGGAGAACTCTGTGTTTTAATGTGTTAAATTATCCAGAGCTGGTCACTAATTGCTTTCGGCTTCTTATGCATAAGTTAGTCCTACGGGGGAGCTAGACTGTCTAAAGTGGTCATTGTTCTGATAATAGTATTGGCTCTACTGTCTAAGGTGACCTTTTGTCTGAGATAACGGGAGTAGCCCTTATCTGATGGTTTGCTGTATAAGTTCAGCGTGTTTCTTAAAAAAAAACAAAACCAGTTCTTATTCACTCCAAGACTGGTGTTTGGTTCTTGGGGGTTACTATAGCCAGATTCATTGGTCTCGTGTTCCAGGACTTGGAAAGCAGCTTCTTGGCAGAAATATCAAATAGGGTATCCAGATTCCGTCACACGATGCCTATGTGCGGATCTCTGCAGCAGCTGAAAGCCAGCTTCTCTCCCTCCCAATGGCTTTCAGGTGCTGCAAGGAGAGACACAGTATTGTTGCTGTAATTGTCCCCTGCCACACCGATTTCCCCCCCCCCCCCCCCCCCCCCTCTCTGTCCTGCCAACACCTGATTCCCTCTGTTTGCACAGTAAGCTGTGTTTACTATGCTTCAGTTTATGAATAAACAAGGCTCTGCCTCCCATCAATTCATCTTCAGTGAGGCTGCAGAGAAAGGAATTGAAGAATCTGTCTCAATGCTTTTCTCTGTTCAGACCCCTGATCTTTCACCCAAGCCCCCCCCCCCCCCCCCCCCCACCTCAACAATGTTATAAAAAATAATTTTAAAAACTCAGGGCCCTGCCAGGTATTCTTTATTGGAACTAAAGATTTCTAACAGCAGCTCTGTCTCTTCCTGGTGTGAATAAGCTCAGAGCCCTTTAGCAGTAGGCTGATGTTTTCAGATAGGCTTGTATTTTATTTACTTTTGGGGGGGGGGCTGTGGTCACGTCATTGATACAATGCTCTGTTACCAGCTTAGCGAAGAGGCCTACATGCTTGCAAGCAATTTGCTAGATTTGTGAATTTTAGTGATATTTTTCATATCAAGCTGTAAAACTGCAGAATATAATATGGACCTCTAGGTGGCAGGGAAGCTTTTACCTTTAATTTTAGAAACGCAGCTGCGTATGTAGGGAGCCCTGAAGAGATTTTTTGTAGTATTCAGCACCAGCCACAAAATGCGATCATTTAACAGATCTGCAAAATATAATATTCCTGTCTTTGTTATGCTATGCTTGCAAACATCTTATTTTTAGTGAAGGGGTTAACGGAGTTAAATTGTAATGGGAGAACAATTTGATTTAGTACACTTTTTACTTGCTCCATTCAATTTATTTCCATTTGTAAAACTGGCCATTGATGGGATAGACTTTTGAACAAAAAGTCCTACTTATATGAATATTCAGATGTTCAAAATATTTTGTTTGCTTTTAACATATGATTTTGGAATGAATGGATTTTACCAAATGAAAATCACATACACTGTTAGAAATGTATTTGTTCGAGGAAAAACTTTCCATCCTGCTCCTTCGAATTTTCCTGGTACTGCGGTTGAAAACAAATGTTAACTTGACCCCACTAATGATTGGGAAAAAAAAACAAACAAACTTTTCTTAGAATATTCTTTTCCTAAGAATTTTTGTTTGAAATTCTACTCAGCTATGGCCAGCTTTTTTCATGTTAGGGAATGAATGCAGTCGTAGCAATCATGCCACGAAGAAGCAGTGACTTTAAAAAAAAAAAAAAAAAGTGTGGTACTGGCCACACGGTTATGCTTGTTACACACGGGGGAGATGTGCGGCGTGGCGGCAACTCTCTCTCTCTCTCAGAATTTATATTAATGCAGAATCCAGTAATTCAACAAGCAAACCCGCAGGAAGGACACCCAAACGGGGCACTCATGGCAAAACAACAATGTGTAGCAGAGTAGGTCTAGTTATGCTCACAGCAGGTGTCATTAGGGGCGGAATGTGGCCTGGCCAGTCCAAGCTCAATGGGGAGATCTCCAAAAGGATGGTGTGTCCCTATTCTTTCTCCACTTGACTGGAACCTCTCCCTCCCACTAATCGCTGTCCCTGTTGGATAGGTGAGCTGTCTCTACACTACCCACACGTGAAAAGCATTGAGCCGGGGGCCTTAAACAGACTCTGCCTAACCCAAGAGGGCTATTAGAGTCACATGGGGCGGCAGCATCCAATCGGTTAGCTTTTCAGTGACTCAGGAAGCCATAGAGGAATCGTGTTCCTCTTCACTTCCTCCCCTCCTACAATGCTGCTGTGGCTGCGAGTGCTGATCAGTGTGTTCTGGTGAGGGGCAGTCTCATGGTCAGAATACAATACCTCAGTGGGGGAAGGCTGCCGCACTAAGATCGCTTAGTTAGTGCGGTGATTTCTCAGATTTTTTTTTTTTTTTGTTCAGCTGGGTTGAACGAAAAACGTTGCGTGTGCACAAGGCTATAGGTATGGGGAGGAACGTAAGTATTTAAAATGGCAGGCTGGCTGCACTCTGGGAAAGAGGTTGGGGGGGAGGTGAGGAATTCATTAAAGGACAAGTTCACTAGAACTTGTCCTTTAACTCTTTGTCACTCTATCCAGAACTAAAAACAAACAAAAAAATTGCCTGGAGTTTGGCTTCAGAGCTGAGATGCCAATGTAAGATGTGGTGTCCAGTGGCTACAGTTTAGCCTACTCCTGACTCCACTGCAATTCATGTTGTCCAACCTGTCTGTGTCTCTGTTCAGGCTAGCAGACCACAATGCTGGTCTTGCAGATTTTTTAAATCACGGAATCATTACCATGGTTTCCCTGGCAGAAAGGCTTTAGAGATTTTGTATTACACCAGCCTTTGCACTGTCCCAAAACCCGAAGGCTCCAAATGTCTGCACTCAAATGTAAAAGTTCCCCATATAATCCACAAAGTCTGTCATAGCCTTCCTCCATTTAGGGCATCAGCATTAGTGGAAATTAAGGATGCGTACTTGTGTGTTCTCATCTTTCCATCAATGCTACCTTTTTGTTTTGTTGTGGACACTAAACACTATCAATTTGTAACCTTACAGTTTGGCCTCACGTGTGTTCACCAAGTTCCTAGCCCTTTGGCTGGCCTTATTATGTTCTAAGCATATTTCCATAGTGGAATACATAGATCTTTTATTATAGGAACAGTTGCTTCAAGCTCTGTCAATGTAATGCAAACATTGTTCCTGAAACATCTAAGAATTGTTCCTGAACATATAGCAATTATATCTGGAACTGACACATCTGGGTCTCCTGCTAGCTCAGGTGAAAGTTCTTCCTAAAGAAAAGCTTTTGCTGTTCCTCTCCCAGTCTTGGTCTCCACAGACCAGGAGCTGACCAACTCAGTGATTTCTGGACTTGACTGTAGCCTCCTTTGAGGCAGTACTATTTGCTTGGTTCCACTCCAGAGACCTGACACCCAAAACAGAATTCTTTCTGGCCTGGTTGCTCAGGAATCCAGCTCTAGAGTTGGGAAAATGATTCCAACTACTGTCATGGAAGATCATCACAACAGGTGAAAAGTGTGGGTTGGGTCATAGAAACCTTGTTTGTGTACAGGACTTGGTCCATACAAGAATCTTGTCCCCTGATCAACGAGGTAGGACTAATAGCACACAACTTGAGGGTTATCCAATCAGGATCCAGTTGGATGATGCCATGGCAGTGGCATGCATCAACCACCAGGGAGTAGGCAGAAGTCTGGCTGTAGCAAAGAGGTTGAAAGGATTCTTGAATGAGCAAAAATCCCATATTTCAGCTTTATGTGCTGCACACATTCCCGGCATTGATATTCCCAGCGTCTAAACCCAGGGAAGTGGTCCCTTCACCAAGAGGTGTTCCAGGACCAGTGTCTTAGGTAAGGGATACAGGATGTGGATCTCCTGCCTCCCAAATTCAAAACAAACTGAATATATTTGTCCTTAGATACAGAGATCCTGTGGCAGGAGTGATGGACTCTGGTAGCTCTGTAGGAATAGCAAAGCCTAAGCAATGATTTTTGTCCTCTGCCTTACATGTCTACTCTGCAGGATCGACATGGAGGGCATCCATACTCATTGCTCCAGACTTTCCCAGGCAGATGTGGAACTCTGTCCTGATCAAGTTGGCCAATCCATGGGCAGACCCCCCCAGTTTGACCAGATCTCCTGTCTCAAGGTCCAGTCTACCATCCTTTTTTATGGTCACTAGTTAACAACAACCAGTTGAAGCCCATGCGTTAGGAGACAGGAGTTTCTCTAAATCGGTAATTTTACCATTTTTAAAAGGCAAAAAAAATACAGAATTATGAAAGATTTAAATTGCTGGATGCAAGTAAAGAAAGTTTCAACTCCAGGAAATATTTTATATGGAATGAGTGCTACTCTTTTTACAGTTAAATCTAAATCAACATTTAGTCTGTATCGTAACTTCTGTTCAACCTCCTGTTCCTGTCAAGGTATGCTCTACTAGGTCATTAAGTACCTCCTTTGCTTTTAGGCATGAGGCAACTGTTGCAAGGCTGCCAACTGGTCCTCTTTTCATGTATTCTCAATTTTATACCAGTTGAATGTTAAAGTGTAATGTGATGCCAGCTTTGTATGTAGTAAAGCAACTTTCCTGGTGCACCATGGCAGCATACAATGGTTTTGGCTCCGCCCCCACAACCTAATAGGGCTGCTTAACTATAAATCAAAGATGTGATCACCTGATCAGGACTGGAGGCATGAAGTATCCCTTACCATTTGTCGCCCCAGCCAGGTTCAGCCTCTTCTGGGTGGAAGTCCTTCCTGTACTGTCTCTAAATGAGCTATAACAGTGGTTCTCAACTCCTGTCCTCAGGACCCACTAATGGGCCAGATTTTAAGTATTGCCTTGGGGAGATGCAAACCAGAATATTGCAATCACTGAGCAGCAAATTATATCACCTGTGATGTATTTTGGTTATCTTGCAAACCTGGCCTGTTGGTGGGTCCTGAGGACAGGAGTTGAGAACCACTGAGCTATAAGGTTGGAGCCCCATCCTGGTGGTCTGGGGGGCATATTTCAGCCTCACCTGCGTGGAAGCCCTTCCTCTACATGAGCTATATGGCTTAGGAGGCTCTAGTGCAGGGATATGCAATTAGCAGTCCTATGAGGCATAGCAAGACTCTGACAGCCACAAGCATGACACCCAGAGGCAGAGCATGATGGGACTTATAGTTTTGCAACAGCTGGAGGTCCGCTAATTGCATATCCCTGCTCTAGTGTCTTTCTCTCTTACATTTAAGCATTGAGGCTGGGTTCACACTGGTCCGACAAACGCTCCGACATTGGGAGCTCATGTCGCATGACGTGTGAAATTTAATGTTTGCCTATGGGAGCCGTCCTAACTGGTCCGACACAAGTCGTTCCGACTTTAGAAATGCTCCCTGTACTACTTTGGTCCGACTTTGATCCTACTTCAGCCTATTGACTATCATTGAAGTCGGATCAAAGTCGGATTGCCGTCTTGCATGATCCGACTTCGGCATGCGACTTGTGCTCAGATGATCTTGAGGGGGAACTCTGCGCCAAATTTTAAATAAAAATCCGACATGGGTTCCCCCTCCAAGAGCATACCAGGCCCTTAGGTCTGGTATGGATCTAAGGGGAACCCCCTACGCCAAAAAATCGGCGTGGGGTCCCCCCTAAAATCCATACCAGACCCTTATCCGAGCACGCAGCCCAGCCGGTCAGGAATGGGGGTGGGGAAGAGCTGGCGGCCCCCCCCTCCTGGACCGTACCAGGCCGCATGCCCTCAATATGGGGGGGGTGCTTTGGGGCATGGGGGGGCGCAGTGTGGCCCCCCCACCCCAAAGCACCTTGTCCCCATGTTGATGAGGACAAGGGCCTCTTCCCGACAACCCTGGCCGTTGGTTGTCGGGGTCTGCGGGCGGGGGGCTTATCGGAATCCGGGAGCCCCCTTTAATAAGGGAGCCCCCAGATCCCGGCCCCCCACCCTGTGTGAATGAGTATGGGGTACAGCGTACCCCTACCCAATCACCTAGGAAAAAAGTGTCAATTTAAAAAAAAACACTACACAGATTTTTAAAGCATTTTATTAGACAGCTCCGGGGGTCTTCTTCCGACTTCGGGGGTCTCTCCGGTTCTTCTCCACGCTCTCCGGATCTTCTGCCGGGCTCCTCCGCTCTCTTCTGCTCTTTTGCCGCTCTTTTGCTAAAGCGGAGGAGCCCGGTCTTCAATCTTCTGCCTTCTGCCCTCTTCTCCTGATGTTGACACGACGCTCTCTGGGGCTAGAATGCTCTCTGTGCGCTCTGCTCTGACTTATATAGGCGGTGACCCCGCCCCCTTATGCCGTCACAGTCCCTGGGCATGCTGGGACTGTGACGTTTTAGGGGGCGTGGTCATCACCCGATGGCCACGCCCCCTAAAACGTCACAGTCCCAGCATGCCCAGGGACTGTGACGGCATAAGGGGGCGGGGTCACCGCCTATATAAGTCAGAGCAGAGCGCACAGAGAGCATTCCAGCCCGGGAGAGCGTCGTGTCAACATCGGAAGAAGAGATGAAGAGAAGAAGCGGCGAGACAGCGGCGACAAGACAGCGGCAGCAGACCGGGCCCCTCGCTGGCAATAGAGCTGGAAGAAGATAGCGGCGGGGCCCGGGATTAGAGGCGGAACACCGGGAGAAGAGGCGGAACACCGGGAGAAGTCGGTAGAAGATACCGGAGCTGCCCAATAAATTAATTTTGAAACCTGTGTACTGTGGTTTTTTTTATTGACACTTCCCTAGGTGAATGGGTAGGGGTACCATGTACCCCATACTCATTCACATAGGGTGGGGGGCCGGGATCTGGGGGCCCCCTTATTAAAGGGGGCTCCTGGATTCCGATAAGCCCTCCGCCCACAGACCCCGACAACCAACGGCCAGGGTTGTCGGGAAGAGGCCCTTGTCCTCATCAACATGGGGACAAGGTGCTTTGGGGTGGGGGGCCGCAGCGCGCCCCCTCCCCCAAGGCACCCACCCCCCATGTTGAGGGCATGCGGCCTGGTACGGTTCAGGAGGGGGGGGCGCTCGCTCGTCCCCACCCCCATTCCTGTCCGGCCGGGCTGCGTGCTCGGATAAGGGTCTGGTATGGATTGGGGGGACCCCCACGCCGTTTTTATCGGCGTAGGGGGTTCCCCTCAAGGTCCATACCAGACCCAAGGGCCTGGTATGCCCTTGGAGGGGGAACCCATGCCGGTTTTTTATTTAAAATTTGGCGCGGAGTTCCCCCTAAAGATTCATACCAAACACAGTGCCGGGCATTGGCGGGGATCCAAGTCGGATCCCCGTTCATTGAAAATCGGACACATGCCGGCTTCATGTCGCAGGGCAAAGTCGGATCCAAAGTAGGACGGCTGTCGTGTCGCACCAGTGTGAACCCAGCCTGAGTCACCACTGCCTCTTCCAGTGATGACAGATTTGCTCTCTCATGGACAGTTTTGCCATCCTGCTCCAAGAAACTACTTTTGATGGCATGGAAGTTGAGAGGCGGAGGCTACCAAGTCAAGGGTGCTCAGTGTAGGTAGTGGCTACCTTGTGTCAAGCCAGAGAAGTCTTCATGAATAATACTTACCAAAAGGATTATAGGTAAATTATACAGATCTCACACAGCAAAAGCCTGGAGTCCTTTATCACCTAAACCAGCCAAGGTTCTACAGTTCTTAGAACAGGGTCCTAGGTTTAAATATGTTTAAATTTCAGCCTTGTCTGCACTTACAATGGTTTAAGGAGTCCTTTAGTGATGCAACTCTTATAAGGCTTGCATGAAGTTATAGACCTCCCAGGAAACCATTGTTTCCTATGTGGAACTTGCTTATGGTCCTTATTTCTATCAAGGCCTCATTTCTATCCTACAGAATTGGCTACACACTGCAATCTAACCCTGAAGACCGTATTTCTGGTTGCTACAACCTCTGTAAAAAGAGGGTTTCGGTACTGCAGGCTTTGTACTCAAGGAGCCTCACTTAACGTTCTACCCTGACAGAATAGTCCTAAAACTCCAGACTGCTTTTATCCATGGGGTGTCTTTCTCCTTCCAATTTAACCAGGAAGTAAATTTACTGTCTTTCTTGGTTGAGTGAAAGAACCACATCCCCTGGATGTTGATCCAACTCTTGTGACCTGCTTGGCAGCTACCTTTTTATTCAGGAAAGCTGAAATCTGTACTTGGTTCCAGCGTGGCTTAAGACAGGGTCAGTCAGCATCAACATGTACAGTCACCTCCTAGATTTTTAAGACAATTAAAAGAGCCTGCTCTTCACAAGGCCTTCCTGTTTTGGAGGTCTTAAAGTGGGAGTCCGTTGACCAATCTTTTTTTTTTTTTTTTTTTTTTAGGTCATTGAGACACTTTGCTAACCCCAAAATAATACTCAGTTTGGGTGTAATATTTCCACCTCTGTCTGTTTTCGTACTGAAGAATAACTTTAAAAATGTGATGCTGGCTGTTTCCATCTTGCTTGTGGGCATGTGAAGCCCACAAGCATTGATTTCCTGGATGCAGTGAATGCTGTTCATTCACAGCTTGTTCGCAAGCATGATCATTGTTCCCGCACTGAATCTTGGGAAGCCTGACACTAAGCTCCCAGGAGACAGTGCAGCGCCGGGCAAAGGCAATAAACACGCCTACTCCCATGGGAGGAGAGACAGGAAGTGCCACAATAAAGTACAATATAAAGGTAATTACAGTGATAAAAAAATTTTTCGTGCGGCATTTGAACATCTATGCAATTAACTGAAGGGGGTAAGATTAAGTTAAAAATTTGAGTGGAACCCCGCTTTAAGAGCACATTCAACTAGGTCAGTGCCAGCTCTGTGGACAGCTCAGTGCTGAGAGTCTCCTGAGGTTATTTGCAAGTCAGTAATATGGTCCTCCCAGGACACCTTCATTACACTTTAATAAGTGAACCCAGCTCACGATAGTAAAATTTGGAAAATTCATGGTGCACGCTTGCGCTACTGATGATTACAAAATATTTTTCTTGCATCCTTGTGTATGGCGAGTTAGTTCCTATTGCATGCTGCCATGATGCACCAGGAAAAGGGAAAATTGTATACTCACCTTTCCGTAATTTTCCTTTCCTGGTGCATCTTTATGGCAGCATACAGATTCCCACCCAAATGGTGAGAGTTACAGAGTATGCTGTGAGCTGGGTCTGTCTTTGATTTATAATTAACCAGTCCTATCAGGTTGTGGGGGTGGAGCTACAACCATTGTATGCTGCCATGAAGATACACCAGGAAAGGAAAATTACTTAAAGGTGAGTATACAATTTCCAGTTTTTTCAGCTGCAAGCTATCCTTTTATTCTGTTTTGTTTGTGGACCTGGTAATATTTTGTTTTCTGTGTTGCCCACCCTTCAGTTGGACTGCTTTTGGATGTCCCAAATGGATGTATCACAACACAAGTCCTTACTAAAGGTGGATCGACTGGAGCTCCCTGTTGCCAAACATTTTGCTGCACATAGACATTCAATCTCACAATACCAGCTGCTAGCAATAATCGTATGTAAACTCCGGCAGCCTGGTTGTACCCAAGTTGATCAATTGATCAACTTGGGTACATTCAGCCTGCCCATACATGGTTCGAATCTCAGGCAGTTCCTGCTGTCTATGACCAGCCTTAGTCTTCCTGAAGGGCGCAGTATAACCCATTCATATCAGAATATCTACTGATCCTGTGTCCCTTAATGAACTGTTGTTTAGGCTCCTGCTGTGAGCAAAATGACCTGTACATCAAAGTATTGTTAAAAAATGGATGTGAATGCATGTTAACTCAACAACTTTTAGAGCATGTCAATGTGCACTTCATGCAATGGAAGTGTTTTGAAGCCAGTCCTATTATTCTGGCTATATTGCTGCAGAGTACTTACACATCAGTGCGCAGATGCTGAATAAGTGTGCCACCTTGAATACTGCACACTGCTGTAATCAGTGCTTCTGTGTAGAGCAGCAGTTCTCAATTTCTGTCCTCGGGACCCACTAACAGGCCAGATTTTAGGTATTACCTCAGGGAAATGCAGAATAGAATACTGCAATCACTGAGCAGCAAATTATACCACCAGTGATGTATTTCAGTCATCTTGCAAACCTGGCTTGTTAGTGGGTCCTGAGGATAGGAGTTGAGAACCGCTGGTGTAGAGCTTTCAATGAAGAGAGCAATGCCCAGACTAAGGTTACCTTCACACTGCCCTTCTCTTTAACCCTAAACAAAAAAAAAAGATTCCTTCCTTATGTAAACAATCCATTTTTGGCATAGGTAATCAGCAGTTCCATCATAACTACTGGAATTTCTTGAAAAGAAACACAAATATTATTATTATTATAAGAGATTTATATAGCGCCAACAGTTTACGCAGCGCTTTACAATGTATAAGGGGGGACAACACAATTACAGTACAGTTCAATACAAAAGGTACAGGAGGGCCCTGCTTGTAGAGCTTACATTCCAAAGGGAGGGGGTGGTGGTACAAAAGGTAATAGCTGCAAAGAATGATTTGATGGGGGTGGCTCAGGGACAGTTATGTGGGTGTGGGATAGGCTTCCCTGAATAAATGAGTTTTCAGGGATCTCCTAAAGGTGGACAGGGTAGGGGCTGATTGGACATACTGGGGCAGGGAATTCCAGAGGATGGGAGAGGCTCTGGAGAAGTCCTGAAGGCGAGCATGGGAGGAGGTAACAAGGGAGCTAGAGAGCAGGAGGTTCTGGGAGGAGCGGAGGGGGCGATTTGGGCGATATCTGCAGATGAGGTTGGTGATGTAGATGGGGGCGATGTTGTGAATGGCCTTGTATGTTATGGTTAGCATTTTGAATTTTACACGGTGGGGTAGGGGAAGCCAGTGAAGGGATTGGCAGAGAGGAACAGCAGTCACGGATCGATTAGTGCGGTGTATTAGTCTAGCAGCAGCATTCATAATAGACTGAAGGGGGGATAGCCTGCTTAAGGGTAGGCCTTTAAGGAGAGAGTTGCAGTAGTCGAGGACTGGAAATAATCAAGGAGAGAATAAGTTGCTTTGTGGTGTCATTAGTCAGGAGGGGTCGAATTCTGGAGATGTTGCAGAGGTTAAGGCGGCAGGATTTAGCCAGTGATTGGATATGGGGGCTGAAGGAAAGGTCAGAGTCAAGGATTATATATAAATATAGCGTACTCTTGTCATTTCAGTGAAATTTTTTACAATGGTCCTCATTTTCTCCTTACTAACCCCTCCTGTGCTGAAGACTATAAGCTTTCTGCTTCTAACGATATCGGGCCAGAATCTCCTGCTTCTGAGCCAGAACCAGTTTTGTTCCTTTTCCTTAAAAAAAAAAGAAACATTAAAAACAAAAGGGTAACAATTAACTATTGGGTGCAAACAGATTTCCTAGTGTGTTGGAAAAAAGTGCAATTAACCACTTGACGACCGCCTCACGCCGATGTACGTCGGCAAAGTGGCACGGACAGGCAAAATCACGTACAGGGTACGTGATTTGCCTTCCGCGGGTGGGGGGTCCGATCGGACCCCCCCCCGGTGCCCGAGGCGGTCGTCGTTTGTCCAGCGGCGATCGGTGATGAGGGGGAGACCATCCGTTCGTGGCCCCCCCCTCGCGATCGCCGCCGGCCAATGAGAACACTCCTTTGCTGCTGTATGCTAAACAGCAGCAAAGGAAGTGATGTCATCTCCCCTCGGGTCGGTATTTTCCGTTCAGGCCCGAGGAGAGACGACAAGTATGTGAGTGCACAAACACTACACACACAGTAGAACATGCCAGGCACACAAATCACCCCGATCCCCCCCCCGATCCCCCCCCAATCACCCCCCCCCCTGTCACAAACTGACACCAGCAGTTTTTTTTTTTTTTTTTTTTTTTTTTTTCTGATTACTGCATAGTGTCAGTTTGTGACAGTTACTGTGTTGGGACAGTGTATATTACCCCCCTTTAGGTCTAGGGTACCCCCCTAACCCCCCCTAATAAAGTTTTAACCCCTTGATCACCCCCTGTCACCAGTGTCGCTAAGCGATCATTTTTATGATCGCTGTATTAGTGTCGCTGGTGACGCTAGTTAGTGAGGTAAATATTTAGGTTCGCCGTCAGCGTTTTATAGCGTCAGGGACCCCCATATACTACCTAATAAATGTTTTAACCCCTTGATTGCCCCCTAGTTAACCCTTTCACCACTGATCACCGTATAACCGTTACGGTTGACGCTGGTTAGTTCATTTATTTTTTATAGTGTCAGGGCACCCGCCGTTTATTACCGAATAAAGGTTTAGCCCCCCGATCGCCCGGCGGTGATATGCGTCGCCCCAGGCAGCGTCAAATTAGCGCCAGTACCGCTAACACCCACGCACGCAGCATGCGCCTCCCTTAGTGGTATAGTATCTGAACGGATCAATATCTGATCCGATCAGATCTATACTAGCGTCCCCAGCAGTTTAGGGTTCCCAAAAACGCAGTGTTAGCGGGATCAGCCCAGATACCTGCTAGCACCTGCGTTTTGTGCCTCCGCCCAGCCCACCCAAGTGCAGTATCGATCGATCACTGTCACTTACAAGGCACTAAACGCATAACTGCAGCGTTCGCAGAGTCAGGCCTGATCCCTGCGATCGCTAACAGTTTTTTTGGTAGCATTTTGGTGAACTGGCAAGCACCAGCCCCAGGCAGCGTCAGGTTAGCGCCAGTACCGCTAACACCCACGCACGCACCATACACCTCCCTTAGTGGTATAGTATCTGAACGGATCAATATCTGATCCGATCAGATCTATACTAGCGTCCCCAGCAGTTTAGGGTTCCCAAAAACGCAGTGTTAGCGGAATCAGCCCAGATACCTGCTAGCACCTGCGTTTTGCCCCTCCGCCCGGCCCAGCCCAGCCCACCCAAGTGCAGTATCGATCGATCACTGACACTTACAAAACACTAAACGCATAACTGCAGCGTTTGCAGAGTCAGGCCTAATCCCTGCGATCGCTAACAGTTTTTTTTGTAGCGTTTTGGTGAACTGGCAAGCACCAGCCCCAGGCAGCGTCAGATTAGCGCCAGTACCGCTAACACCCACGCACGCACTGTACACCTCCCTTAGTGGTATAGTATCTGATCGCATCAATATCTGATCCGATTAGATCTATACTAGCGTCTTCAGCAGTTTAGGGTTCCCAAAAACGCAGTGTTAGCGGGATCAGCCCAGATACCTGCTAGCACCTGCGTTTTGCCCCTCCGCCCGGCCCAGCCCAGCCCACCCAAGTGCAGTATCGATCGATCACTGTCACTTACAAAACACTAAACGCATAACTGCAGCGTTCGCAGAGTCAGGCCTGATCCCTGCGATCGCTAACAGTTTTTTGGTAGTGTTTTGGTGAACTGGCAAGCGCCAGCGGCCTAGTACACCCCGGTCGTAGTCAAACCTGCACTGCAGTAACACGTGGTGACGTGGCGAGTCCCATAAGTGCAGTTCAAGCTGGTGAGGTGGCAAGCACAAGTAGTGTCCCGCTGCCACCAAAAAGACAAACACAGGCCCGTCGTGCCCATAGTGCCCTTCCTGCTGCATTCGCCAATCCTAATTGGGAACCCACCGCTTCTGCAGCGCCCGTACTTCCCCCATTCACATCCCCAACCAAATGCAGTCGGCTGCATGAGAGGCATTTTTATGTCCTCCCGAGTACCCCTACCCAACGAACCCCCCAAAAAAGATGTCGTGTCTGCAGCAAGCGCAGATATAGGCGTGACACCCGCTATTATTGTCCCTCCTGTCCTGACAATCCTGGTCTTTGCATTGGTGAATGTTTTGAACGCTACCATTCACTAGTTGAGTATTAGCGTAGGGTACAGCATTCCACAGACTAGGCACACTTTCACAGGGTCTCCCAAGATGCCATCGCATTTTGAGAGACCCGAACCTGGAACCGGTTACAGTTATAAAAGTTACAGTTACAAAAAAAGTGTAAAAAAAAAAAAAAATATGAAATAAAAAAAAATAGTTGTTGTTTTATTGTTCTCTCTCTCTCTATTCTCTCTCTCTATTGTTCTGCTCTTTTTTACTGTATTCTATTCTGCAATGTTTTATTGTTATTGTTATTGTTATTATGTTTTATCATGTTTGTTTTTCAGGTGTGTAATTATTTACACTTTACTGTGCTTTATTGTTAACCATTGTTAACCATTTTTTTGTCTTCAGGTACGCCATTCACGACTTTGAGTGGTTATACCAGAATGATGCCTGCAGGTTTAGGTATCATCTTGGTATCATTCTTTTCAGCCAGCGGTCGGCTTTCATGTAAAAGCAATCCTAGCGGCTAATTAGCCTCTAGACTGCTTTTACAAGCCGTGGGAGGGAATGCCCCCCCCCCCCCACCGTCTTCCGTGTTTTTCGCTGGCTCTCCTGTCTCAACAGGGAACCTGAGAATGCAGCCGGTGATTCAGCCAGCTGACCATAGAGCTGATCAGAGACCAGAGTGGCTCCAAACATCTCTATGGCCTAAGAAACCGGAAGCTACGAGTATTTCATGACTTAGATTTCGCCGGATGTAAATAGCGCCATTGGGAAATTGGGGAAGCATTTTATCACACCGATCTTGGTGTGGTCATTTGCTTTGAGGGCAGAGGAGAGATCTAGGGTCTAATAGACCACAATTTTTTCAAAAAAGAGTACCTGTCACTACCTATTGCTATCATAGGGGATATTTACATTCCCCGAGATAACAATAAAAATGATTAAAAAAAAAAATATGAAAGGAACAGTTTAAAAGTAAGATTAAAAAAGCAAAAAAATAATAAAGAAAAAAAAAAAAAAAAAAAAACACCCCTGTCGCCCCCTGCTCTCGCGCTAAGGCGAACGCAAGCGGCGGTCTGTTGTCAAACGTAAACAGCAATTGCACCATGCATGTGAGGTATCACCGCGAAGGCCAGATCGAGTGCAGTAATTTTTCCAGTAGACCTCCTCTGTAAATCTAAAGTGGTAACCTGTAAAGGCTTTTGAAGGCTTTTAAACATGTATTTATTTTGTTGCCACTGCACGTTTGTGCGCAATTTTAAAGCATGTCATGTTTGGTATCCATGTACTCGGCCTGAGATCATCTTTTTTATTTCATCAAACATTTGGGCAATATAGCGTGTTTTAGTGCATTAAAATTAAAAAAAGTGTGTTTTTTCCCCAAAAAATGCGTTTGAAAAATCGCTGCGCAATTACTGTGTGAAAAAAAAAAATGAAACACCCACCATTTTAAGCTGTAGGGCATTTGCTTTAAAAAAATATATAATGTTTGGGGGTTCAAAGTAATTTTTTTGCAAAAAAAAAAAACTTTTTCATGTAAACAATAAGTGTCAGAAAGGGCTTTGTCTTCAAGTGGTTAGAAGAGTGGGTGATGTGTGACATAAGCTTCTAAATGTTGTGCATAAAATGCCAGGACAGTTCAAAACCCCCCCAAATGACCCCATTTTGGAAAGTAGACACCCCAAGCTATTTGCTGAGAGGCATGTCGAGTCCATGGAATATTTTATATTGCGACACAAGTTGCGGGAAAGAGACAAATTTTTTTTTTTTTTTTTGCACAAAGTTGTCACTAAATGATATATTGCTCAAACATGCCATGGAAATATATGAAATTACACCCCAAAATACATTCTGCTGCTTCTCCTGAGTACGGGGATACCACATGTGTGAGACTTTTTGGGAGCCTAGCCGCGTACGGGACCCCGTACAAGCACCGCCTTCAGGCTTTCTAAGGGCGTGAATTTTTGATTTCACTCTTCACTGCCTATCACAGTTTCGGAGGCCATGGAATGCCCAGGTGGCACAAAACCCCCCCAAATGACCCCATTTTGGAAAGTAGACACCCCAAGCTATTTGCTGAGAGGTATAGTGAGTATTTTGCAGACCTCACTTTTTGTCACAAAGTTTTGAAAATTGAAAAAAGAAAAAAAAAAATGTTTTTTCTTGTCTTTCTTCATTTTCAAAAACAAATGAGAGCTGCAAAATACTCACCATGCCTTTCAGCAAATAGCTTGGGGTGTCTACTTTCCAAAATGGGGTCATTTGGGGGGGTTTGTGCCACCTGGGCATTCCATGGCCTCCGAAACTGTGATAGGCAGTAAAGAGTGAAATCAAAAATTTTCACCCTTAGAAATCCTGAAGGCAGTGATTGGTTTTTGGGGTCCAGTACGCGGCTAGGCTCCCAAAAAGTCCCACACATGTGGTATCCCCATACTCAGGAGAAGCAGCTAAATGTATTTTGGGGTGCAATTCCACATATGCCCATGGCCTGTGTGAGCAATATATCATTTAGTGACAACTTTATGAAAAAAAAAAAAAAAAAAAGTGTCACTTTCCCGCAACTTGTGTCAAAATATAAAATATTCCATGGACTCAATATGCCTCTCAGCAAATAGCTTGGGGTGTCTACTTTCCAAAATGGGGTCATTTTGGGGGGTTTTGTGCCACCTGGGCATTCCATGGCCTCCGAAACTGTGATAGGCAGTGAAGAGTGAAAGCAAAAATTTACACCCTTAGAAATCCTGAAGGCGGTGATTGGTTTTCGGGGCCCCGTACGCGGCTAGGCTCCCAAAAAGTCCCACACATGTGGTATCCCCATACTCAGGAGAAGCAGCTAAATGTATTTTGGGGTGCAATTCCACATAGGCCCATGGCCTGTGTGAGCAATATATCATTTAGTGACGACTTTTTGTAAATATTTTTTTTTTTTTTTTTTTTGTCATTTTTTAATCACTTGGGACAAAAAAAATAAATATTCAATGGGTTCAACATGCCTCTCAGCAATTTCCTTGGGGTGTCTACTTTCCAAAATGGGGTCATTTGGGGGGGTTTTGTACTGCCCTGCCATTTTAGCACCTCAAGAAATGACATAGGCAGTCATAAACTAAAAGCTGTGTAAATTCCAGAAAATGTACCCTAGTTTGTAGACGCTATAACTTTTGCGCAAACCAATAAATATACGCTTATTGACATTTTTTTTACCAAAGACATGTGGCCGAATACATTTTGGCCTAAATGTATGACTAAAATTTAGTTTATTGGATTTTTTTTACAACAAAAAGTAGAAAATATCATTTTTTTTCAAAATTTTCGGTCTTTTTCCGTTTATAGCGCAAAAAATAAAAACCGCAGAGGTGATCAAATACCATCAAAAGAAAGCTCTATTTGTGGGAAGAAAAGGACGCAAATTTCGTTTGGGTACAGCATTGCATGACCGCGCAATTAGCAGTTAAAGCGACGCAGTGCCAAATTGGAAAAAGACCTCTGGTCCTTAGGCAGCATAATGGTCCGGGGCTCAAGTGGTTAATATTGCTTCTAATGATTTAACTGCTTAAGCCTCAGACCATTTGGCTGGCCAAAGACCAGAGCACTTTTTGCGATTTGGCACTGCCTCACTTTAACTGACAATTGCACAGTCGTGCGACGTGGCTCCCAAACAAATCTGACATCCTTTTTTCCCACGAATAGAGCTTTCTTTTGGTGGTATTTGATCACCTCTGCGGTTTTTATTTTTTGCGCTATAAACAAAAAAAGAGCGACAAATTTGAAAAGAAAGCAATATTTTTTACTTTTTGCTATAATAAATATCCCACAAAAATATATAAAAAAAACATTTTTTTTTCCCTCAGTTTAGGCCGATTCATATTTTTGGTAAAAAAAAATCGTAATAAGCGTTTATTGATTGGTTTTGCGCAAAAGTTATAGCGTCTACAAAATAGGGGATAGTTTTATGGCATTTTTATTAATTTTTTTTTTTACTAGTAATGGCAGCCATTTTTTTCCTGACTGCAATATAGCGAACAGGTCGGACACTTTTGGCGCTATTTTGGGACCATTCACATTTATACAGCGATCAGTGCAATTAATAATGCATTGATTACTGTGTAAATGTGACTGGCAGTGAAGGGGTTAACCAGGAGGGGGCGCTGCAGGGGCTAAGTGTGTCCTAGGGATGTGTTCTAACTGTGGGGGGGATGGGCTATGTGTGACACGACACTGATCACCACTCCCCATCACAGGGAGCGGTGATCAGTGTCAGTGTCACTAGGCAGAACGGGGAAATGCTTGTTTACATCAGCATTTCCCCCGTTCTTCCTCTCCGTGAGACGATCGTGGGAATCCCCGCGGACATTGAGTCCGCGGGACCGGCGATCTCACTCACGGAGCTCGCAGGAGATTTAAAGGGACGTACCTGTACGCCCATTTGTCTGTCCGTACCATTGTCTCGATGTACATGCGGTGGTCGGCAAGTGGTTAAAGCAGTCATTACTCAAACACTATACAGCCTGGTTGTCACAATCAGTATTTAAATTGGCAACATTGCATATCATTGAGAGCAGCAAATGCTCCACAATGTGGATTTTACCGTCTCTTTCAAAGTGCAGAGAAAAATAGACCCTGTCAAAATCACATGACTGAGTTTCTCTTCCTCCTGACACATTTTTTTTTCTTCCCATTCAATAAAATGCGCTGGAAGATTTTCTAATTTGAAAGAATAACATATCATTCCTGACACAGCATGACAGCATATACTTATGGGTAGGCTCCGCCCCCTGCCCTATCTCAGGACTGGTTATACTATAAGGGTAGGTCTCCTCCCTGCCTGCAGCATTCTCTTTTTTTCCCCTCACTACTGCAGCTAGTTATGCTACTGCTGAAAGCAGGATTTTATTTTTCCCTCACCTTGTCAGACAATTGTGACCAAGCCGCACAGGTTCAAGCCTCTCCTGTGTTGAAGCTCCCCGCTGTACAGGCAGACAAGAACGCCTATATGGGGGAGACCTCACCCCGGAAGGATCCTGGAAAAGGGTGCGGGTATCTGGTCTAGGAGAGCCCTCGGAAGACATCAGCAAACAAACGTGCAGTGGGCTGCCCATTCTCAAAATGGCGGAATCACTATTTCCGGGACTAGCAGCCTCGTCGTGTGGAGCAAGATGGCGGAAGCACAACTTCCGGTAAGCTGGACGGCAGAACCCAAGGTATGACTTCTGGGTGCAGTAAGATGGCGGCGGAGGTACTTCCGGTATCGGAACGGCGCAAGGAGCATCTCAGGAAGCCGCAGAAAGGGGCTTACCCACCCCAGCACTTAAATAGCTCTAGAAAGTAGAGGACAGTGCGCAACCTGTGAGGACACAAGTGCACCAGCGTGAATTTGTCAGGAGCCAGGAAATCGATCCGAGGACACAGGTAGGAGAAATGCAAATCAAAGTTTTTCAATACCAATGTTGTGACATATGACTGAGACAGTACTGTCTGTGAATTCCAGGGTCAAGATGAGCTCTCCTAGAGAACAGCCACGTATCCTAAGGTGAGGGCAGGTAGGTATATGTGTCTGTATGACATCCTAAAAAAAGACTGCACACACTGACAGGCTGTAATCTGTTTCAGCCCTCATCAGCCGCAATACTCCGACAAGAGCAAGGAGATGCATCAGAAACATGGCTCGAGCTCTGAGAGGTTGACTACACACGCTAAAGTCCCCGAACAAAGCCGGCACAGGGTGGAATATAAACATCAGGAAGAAGAATCTAGAGATGATCTCTGTGTAGGGTGTGGGCTAAGAGCCCTTACAGGAAGAATGCTATGTAAAGCTTGCCTGCTAGAAGCAGCAAAGGATAAAGAGGCCGAAAAGGCTGAAATGATCAAGCAGACGGTCAGGGAGTCTCTACGACCACAACTGGTCAGCCTGGGGAGAGTGGTGTGGGCCTGACTGCGGCCCAGAGACCAAGAGATCCTTCCCCAGGGTCCAGTTATGGAGAGGAATCCCAGCAGGAGGACAGCAACATAGGTTTCAGATATTCCTCAGTACAGCCTCTAGTAAAGTCAGTTAGAGAGGCACTAGAGTGGGAGGAAGAAGTAGCGCAACCCACTAAAACAAGACAGGACTATCCCCAGTTGAAGAAAACAAGTCTCTCGTTTCCTCTTATAGAAGAGGTGAAAGACGTCATTAAAGAGGAGTGGGAGAAGGTGGACAGGAAGGTGTCACCAGTCAATAGATTTAATCGTATGTACCCGTTCAAAACGGAGGATATGCACTCCCTGGAAACACCACCCCTTGTGGATGCGGCAGTTATGAGACTAGCCTGCCATGTAACCCTTCCCATGGACGATGCAGTATCCTTTAAGGACCCTCTAGATAGGATGGATCCAGACATCAAAAGAGCCTACATAGAAGCAGGCAAAGCATGTAGACCACTCTTGGCACTTACATCTCTGGCCAAAGCCATTACGTCATGGGCAAAGAGCGTAGAAGCAGATCTGCAATCAGGTGCAGATCTGACCACATCCCTCAAACTACTAACCAACATTAAACTTTCAGGTGACTTTGTCGGTGAAGCAGCGATTGATTCCATATGCTGCTCAGCTAGAGCCATGCAATCATCAGTAATGGCCAGGAGAGCACTGTGGCTCAAGCCGTGGACAGCAGATATCTCATCAAAAGTGAATTGGTGCCACATTCCGTTCAACGGAACTGTCCTTTTTGGCGATAAGATGGAGTCAGCGATTTCAAAAGGCACTGGAGGCAAGTCAGGTATGCTCCCGCAAGATCTGAAACCAAAACAAAGACGCTTCCAGGGAAGGAAGCAGTATCCAAACAAAGTAAGAGAATTTAGACCTTTGAGAATCTCAAAGAGTATAAAAAAGGTGGAAGAACACCTCAAACTACAGTGGCACGAATGCCAAAGACAGGATCGACTTCGGAGCAACAGAAACCCTTTTGACGGTACTGATAGACACGTTACAGGAGTTCGGGTGGCTTATCAATTGGTGGAAGAACCAGTTGGAACCGTCACAAAGGCACAAAGGTTTTTGGGTGCAGTCCTCGACACCCACAGAAACACTATAGAACTGCCCAGGGAAAAGATGGCAGTACTCCTGTCCAAGCTAGAGTAGATATCGAAGATGACCTATCTGTCAGTATCACGTTGCCTCAGCCTCCTGGGGACAGTAGCCGCAACGATCCCAATGGTCAGATGGGCTCATTGGAGGATGAGGATATTCCAGAAAGGTTTTCTCAACCAATAGCGAAAACAATCAGTCCGACAAAAGATTCAACTAACTTCGGAGATGAAAAAGTGCCTAGAATGGTGGAGAAGTCCGGCAAATCTCCACAAATACCATCAACTAGTACCAGATTCCCCGCAAGTGATAACATCAGATGCCTCAGCATCGGGATGGGGCGCACACTACAATGGGCTCTTAGCCCAAGGCAGGTGGAGAAATTGAGGGCAGCCCTGTGCACTGAAAGCATTTCGCACACAGATTCAGGGGACAAACGTAGTTATCCAGATGGACAACAGGACAGCAGTCACTTATGTGAGAAGACAGGACGGGACGCGAAGTCGGTCGCTACTCACCGAAGTAACACCAATAATGGAGTGGGTACAACAACATCTAGCCCACCTTTCAGCGGTCTATATCCCAGCCCCGCAGAACTTTATCGCGGACACCTTGAGCAGGGGAACCCTAGACCCCAACGAATGGTCCCTGAACCAATCGGTCTTCCATTGGTAATGCAGACACTGAGGCTACCCAGACCTGGATCTAATGGTAACCACAGCCAATACAAAGTGCAGGCTTTTTCTGGCCAGAGCAAGGTTCCAAGAAGCGGAAGCAACAGATGCTCTCGACACCAGATGGGTTTGCAGACTAGCATATGTATTCCCTCCTATTGCACTAATCTTCAGGCTACTCAACAGAATAAGAGCACACTCAGGAATGGTGATAGCAATAATTCCAATGTGGTCACGCAGACCGTGGTTCCCATTGCTGCAGTCCTTAGCGGTGGAACCTCCGATACCCCTTCCGAACATACCGAACCTGCTACAACAGGGTCAAGTGGTACATAAAGACCCGGGAGTTCTACACTTAGCAGCCTGGAGGCTGAAAGGAAAAGGTTAGAAGAAGCAGGGTGTTTGGCAGCTGTAGTGAAAACACTGTTGAAAGAGAGAACAGCCACCACTAACCAGACCTACTCACGAATATGGGAAAAGTGCATATCCTTCACGGAAGACCAAGAGTTCGATCCCGGACACCATCAGAACCCCAGGTTCTAAGCTTCCTCCAAACAGGTCTGAACAAAGGCTTCAATGTCAATACACTGAGGGTACAAATCTCAGCCCTGACAGCATTGTCAGGAGTGAAGTGGGCATCACGGTGTCTAATTTGTCAGTTCCTAAAGGTATGTGCGAGAATTCGTCCCGCAGAACGGTCATATGTTCCACCATGGGATCTCCAAATAGTTTTGGACTTTCTATCACAGGCCCCCTTCAAGTTCGGGCAGACTACATCTCTATGGAACATCTCTGTAAAAGCAGTGTTTCTTACGGCAATCACCTCAGGCAGGAGGGTGTCAGATATACAAGCCTTAGGCTATAAGCCACCATACTGTTGCCACCTGGCAGACAGAGTAGTATTACAAACACTATCGCACTACAGGCCTAAAGTTAATACCCTATTCCATAGGAATCAGGAAATAGTACTCCCAACCTTCCAGGCAGAAGCATCAGAGACACCACACAATCTGAACATTGGGTCTATCTTAAAGACCTACATAGAGATGACGGCATCCCTTAGGAAGACAGAAAATCTGTTCATCGTCCCAGAAGGGAGCAGAAAAGGGCTGGCAGCATCCGCAAGGACACTGGCATCGTGGTTAGTAAAGGTCATATGGAGAGCTTATACTGCAAAGAACCTAGAACCCCAAGCGGAGCTTAGGGCTCACTCCACACAGGGGATGGCGGCCTCATGGGCGAATTTCCGAGGGGTCACCCTTGAACTAATCTGTAGGGCCGTGGCAACCTTCAATACTTTTCTGAACCACTATAAAGTGAACCCTGCGGCTTTAACTACAGTACAGTTTGGCTGCTCGGTATTGAAGCAATTGACATAAACAAATTAAAACTATATAAATATGTATATAGAATAAATAGTACAGCATTACCCACCCGTCTGTCTGGTGATTTTGTACATCCCATACGTATATGCTGTCATGCTGTGTCAGGAATGAGGAAAATTTTATACTTACCTAACGGTAATTTTCCTTTCCTGATGCAAGCATGACAGCATATAGGTCCCTCCCGAAATAAAAAAGAAATGAAAGAAAAGCTTCGCAGTGATACTAAATTACGAGAATGTTGCAGGCAGGGAGGACACCTACCCTACCAGTCCTGAGATAGGGCAGGGGGCGGATTCTACCCATACGTATATGTTGTCATGCTTGCATCAGGAAAGGAAAATGACCGTTAGGTAAGTATAAAATTTTCCTCAGTATGGCCATGGTTGGGTCATACTGCTGTTTTATACAGTAAATGGGCCATCAGATTATATTAGCTATGTTCATTAATAGGTTAGAATTTTAACTAAAAAGGTTCTAGTTGTGTAATATAAAGTTACATTTATGTATTTTGATTTTATGATGTTAAACTGATAATATATTTGATCTAATATTTGGTTGGTTAGGTTATTATATCCATTTTGGATAATCCTGTTCGATAATTTGGAAAAATAGATAAGTATTACAGCACATCCCTTGTTCGGTATCTTTGGTTGTCTACTTTTCTTGAGGGTGTTCTGTTTTGGTGTGAATTTGAATACAAGGACAATGCAGTTTCAGAGAAGGTGCAGCTCAAAAGCCATAGGAAGCAATGAAGACCCTAGGAAATTTTGAAACAACAAGTAAACCGCACATATGAGGTGTCCTAATAATTAGAAGAAATAGCTCGATGAATGTTGGTGTGCTTTCAGTAGTGGTATGTTATGAGTGTAAAAACATACCTCTAAAACTCAATAAAAACATTTAAATGTTTATTTTTAAAGATGGATATTAAGGAATTAACCACTTATGGACCAGAGCAATTTGTAGCTCTAAGCCTCATGACTTGGAAAATATATTGGGGGTTATTTACTAAAGGAAAATCCACTTTGCACTGCAAGTGCACTTGGAAGTGCAGTCGCTGTAGGTCTGAGGGGGACGTGCAAGGAAAATAAAAAACAGCATTTTAGCTTGCACATGATTGGATGATAAAATCAGCAGAGCTTCCACTCATTTCAGATCTACCCCTTAGATTTAGAGCGTCTGCACTTCCAAGTGCACTTGCAGTGCAAAGTGGATTTGCCTTTCGTAAATAACCCCCATTGTATTTACTAGACTTTTGTTAAAGTAGTGTGTGTGTGTATGTACTGTATATGTATATGTGTATATATATATGTGTGTATATATATATATATATATATATATATATATATATATATATATATATATATATATATATACCTTAGATTGTAAGCTCCTTGAGGGTAGGGACTGATGTGAATGTACAATGTATATGTAAAGCGCTGCGTAAATTGACGGCGCTATATAAGTACCTGAAATAAAAAAATTAAAAAAAATAATATATATATATATACATATACACACACACACACAGTGGGGGTTATTTACGAAAGGCAAATCCACTTTGCACTACAAGTGCAAAGTGCACTTGAAATTGCAGTCGCTGTAAATCTGAGGGGTAGATCTGTTAATCCAATCATGTGCAAGCTAAAATGCTGTTTTTTATTTTCCTGCATGTCCCCCTCGGATCTACAATGACTGCACTTCCAAGTGCACTTTGCACTTGTAGTTTGCACTTGTAGTGCCAAGTGAATTTGCCTTTCGTAAATAACCCTCAGTGCCTTGCAAAGGTATTCACCCCCTTGGTTTTTTACCTATTTTGTTACATTACAGCCTTTAGTTCAATGTTTTTTTTTAATCTGAATTATATGTGATAGATCAGAACACAATAGTGGTGAAGTAAAATTAGAAAAATATATACATAAAACTATTTTTCAGAAATAAAAAACTGATAATTGGCATGTGCATATGTATTCACCCCCTTTGTTATGAAGCCCATAAAAAGCTCTGGTGCAACCAATTACCTTCAGAAGTCACATAATTAGTGAAATTATGTCCACCTGTGTGCAATCTAAGTGTCACATGATCTGTCATTACATATACACACCTTTTTGAAAGGCCCCAGAGGCTGCAACACCTAAGCAAGAGGCACTACTAACCGAACACTGCCATGAAGAACAAGGAACTCTCCAAACAACTAAGGGACAATGTTGTTGAGAAGTGCAAGTCAGGGTTAGGTTATAAAAGAAATATCCAAATCTTTGATGATCCTTAGGAGCCCCATAAAATCTATCATAACCAAATGGAAAGAACATGGCACAACAGCAAACCTGCCAAGCGATGGCCACACACCAAAACTCACGGACCGGGCAAGGAGGGCATTAATCAGAGAGGCAGCACAGAGACCTAAGGTAACCCTGGAGGAGCTGCAAAGTTCCACAGCAGTGACTGGAGTATCTGTACATAAGACGACAATAAGCCGTACGCTCCATAGAGTTAGGCTTTATGGCAGAGTGGCCAGAAGAAAGCCATTACTTTCAGCAAAAAACAAAATGGCACATTTTGAGTTTGCGAAAAGGCATGTGGGAGACTCCCAAAATGTATGGAGGAAGGTGCTCTGGTCTGATGAGACTAAAATTTAACTTTTTGGCCATCAAAGAAAACGCTATGTCTGGCGCAAACATCACCCAAAGAACACCATCCCCACAGTAAAACATGGTGGTGGCAGCATCATGCTGTGGGGATGTTTTTCAGCAGTCGGCACTGGGAAACTGGTCAGAGTTGAGGGAAAGATGGAGGGTGCTAAATACATGGATATTCTTGAGCAAGACCTGTACCACTTTGTGTGTGATTTGAGGCTAGGACGGAGGTTCACCTTCCAGCAGGACAATGACCCCAAACACACTGCTAAAGCAACACTTGAGTGGTTTAAGGGGAAACATGTAAATGTGTTGGAATGGCCCAGTCAAAGCCCAGACCTTATTTCAATAGAAAATCTGTGGTCAGACTTAAAGATTGCTGATCACAAACCATCCAAATTGAAGCTGGAGCAGTTTTGCAAGGAGGAATGGGCAAAAATCCCAGTTGTAAGATGTGGCAAACTCATACAGACTTATCCAAAGCGACATGGAGCTGTGATAGCCGCAAACGGTGGCGCTACAAAGTATTGACTTCAGGAGGGTGAATAGTTATGCACATTGACTTTTTCTGTTATTTTGTCCTATTTGTTGTTTGCTTCACAATAAAAAAAAAAAAAAAACATCATCAAAGTTGTGGGCATGTTCTCTAAATTAAATGATGCAAATTCTCAAACAATCCATGTTAATTCCAGGTTGTGAGGTAACAAAACACGAAAAATGCCAAGGGCGGTAAATACTTTTGCAAGGCACTGTATATATACAGTATCTCACAAAAGTGAGTACACCCCTAACATTTTTGTAAATATTTTATTATATCTTTTCATGTGACAACACTGCAGGAATGACACTTTGCTACAATGTAAAGTAGTGAGTGTACAGCTTGTATAACAGTGTAAATGTGATGTCTTCTCAAAATAACTCAACACACAGCCATTAATGTCTAAACTGCTGGCAACAAAAGTGAGTACACCCCTTAGTAAAAATGTCCAAATTGGGCCCAAAGTGTCAATATTTTGTGTGGCCTCCATTATGTTACAGCTCTGCCTTAACTCTCTTGGGCATAGAATTCACCAGAGCTTCACAGGTTGCCACTGGAGTCCTCTTCCATTCCTCCATGACGACATCATGGAGCTGGTGGAGGTTTGAGACCTTGCACTCCTCCACCTTCCGTTCGAGGATGCCCCACAGATGCTCAATAGGGTTTAGGTCTGGAAACATGCTTGGCCAGTCTATCACCTTTACCCTCAGCTTCTTTAGCAAGGCAGTGGTCGTCTTGGAGGAGTGTTTGGGGTCGTTATCGTGTTGGAATACTGCCCAGTCTCCGAAGGGAGAGGATCATGCTCTGCTTCAGTATGTCACAGTACATGTTGGCATTCATGGTTCTCTCAATGAACTGTAGCTCCCCAGTGCCGGCAGCACTCATGCAGCCCAACACCATGGCCCTCCCACCACCATGCTTGACTGTAGGCAAGACACACTTGCCTTTGTACTCCTCACCTGGTTGTCGCCACACACGCTTGACACCATCTGAACCAAACAAGTTTATCTTGGTCTCATCAGACCATAGGACATGGTTACAGTAATCCATTTCCTTAGTCTGCTTGTCTTCAGCAAACTGTTTGCGGGCTTTCTTGTGAATCATCTTTAGAAGAGGCTTCCTTCTTGGACGACAGCTATGCAGACCAATTTGATGCAGTGTGCAGCGTATGGTCTGAGCACTGACAGGCTAACCCCTCCCCACGCCGCCCCTTCAACCTCTGCAGCAATGCTGGCAGCGCTCATATGTCTATTTCCCAAAGACAACCTCTGGATATGACGCTGAGCAGCTGCACTCAACTTCTTTGGTCGACCATGGCGAGGCCTGTTCTGAGTGGAACCTGTCCTGTTAAATCGCTGTATGGTCTTAGCCACCTCGCTGCAGCTCAGTTTCAGGGTCTTGGCAATCTTCATATAGCCTAGGCCATCTTTATGTAGTGCATTTTTTTTTTCAGATCCTCAGAGAGTTCTTTGCCATGAGGTGCCATGCTGAACTTCCAGTGACCAGTATGAGAGAGTGAGAGTGATAACATCACATTTAACACACCTGCTCCCCATTCACACCTGCGACCTTGTAACACTAATGATTCACATGACACTGGGGAAGGAAAGTGGCTAAATGGGCCCAATTTGGACATTTTCACTGAGGGGTGTACTCACTTTTGTTGCCAGCGGTTTAGACATTAATGGCTGTGTGTTGAGTTATTTTGATGGGGCAGCAACTTTACACTGTTATACAAGCTGTAAACTCACTACTTTACATTGTAGCAAAGTGTAATTTCTTCAGTGTTGTCACATGAAAATATATTATTTATAGTAGACAAAACAAAGTAACATAGCTCAACAAACATTCTTCATGTGTAGCAATATAGAATTTCCAAGACTCATACAGTATACATGAACATACACAAGAGTCGACCTATAACATTTCAAACAATCAAACATGTAGGTACTGGGGCCTATCCTAGCCCCTAGAAAACAACTCAAATGGAAATAAACACTGCTGGGAAACAATGTGGACCAGCAGACTCTGTTGCCAAGGGAGAGGGGTCAAGTGACCTCCATCTTTCCTCCCTTAGCAAACCGCCAGCATCGGGGCCACACGGTCAGGCGTTAAAAAACGTTGAAACGAGGATGTAGGGTCTACCCTGGTCGCGGTGACCCTTCCTACCATAACAGAACATTAGGTCGGATAGAATACTGTATACAATCAAATAAGGGAAAAAATAATAAATAAAAAGACATGACTTAGAAAACAAAAAAGGAAAGGACATAAAAAAAGATGACAGGTACTGAAATTATTAGCCAATCAACCCAATCGTTCACGCCAGTGCCCATCGATCTACCACGAAGTTGTTAGCAGAAGGTACCGGAGTGTACCAGAGGGGGGCACCACACCTTTGCCCAGAGAGCAGTCCTATTCATTGTTTTGGGGATCTCTCTCGTGTCCGCAGAGAGGGCTCAGCCAACTCCAATAAAGATAAATCTAAGCTGGAAGAAACCCCATCCGGGTCTGGGACCCGGTCTGGCCACACTGCCCAGAAGTGTTCCCTTTTGCCTTTACAGGTTGCAATCCAGTCCTCCCCATCCCTTATCTTATTTACCCCTCGTATCCACTCCTCTTTAATGGGCACTTGTGCACGTTTCCAGTATATTGGTAGCAAGCGCTTTATTGCCTATCAAAAGGTGAGGCAATACTCTTTTTCTTATATTGACTAATCGGTTGAGGAAAGACATGTAGGAGAAAATGCAGCGGAGATAGGGGATTATCTATGCCAAGAATATTGTATATCTGGGCTTTAATGTCTTTCCAAAAGGGTTCTATTACAGGGTATTTCCACCAGAGGTGTAACAGCGTGCCTTTGTGGCCACAACCTTACCAGCATACGTCAGAGGTAGAAGGATAAATACGTGCTAGGTCAACTGGCACTCTATACCGGCGTGATAGGATCTTATAATTTGTTTCCTGCATTTTGGAATCAAGGGAGCTGGAATGAGTAAGCTTGTATAAGTGGGTCAGTTGAGTTTTGGAGAACTCGAGTCCCAAGTCTCAAGTCCCGTTCCCATGAACGAATAAGCAAATTCTTGGATTCGGGAATGGCAAAACCCAGCAGTTGATACAGTTCAGATATTATATGGGGTATAGGTTCATCAGCCAAAAAAGGCGCTCAAAGGGAGTAAGTGAGGATGTATCCCTAACTGTGCTGCCGTGTAGAGCGAAAAAATGATGAAGCTGTCGGTATCGCCAAAAGTCCATATGGAAGCCACCTCCTGTAGAGCCTCCAGGGTTAATAGCTTTCCACCATCCAAAGAAAGAAATTTGTTCCCCAGGGGGGAACCAAAGGAATCCCCAAAGCGGGCCAATGGTGATACAGGGGGAACCAGAGCCCATAATTGGTTGCTATGATCCCAAACTCGAAAAGCATGAGTCGTCAAAGGAGAGGTGCCCTCTGATAATCCCCTGTGCTCCCGGGCCAACCATTGGGCATAAGACAGATTCTGTCCGCCATGCATTTCTCCAAGGACACCCATAATTTAGACTTAGTATGGAAACGCCATCTGGGATTCCCAGATGGCCTCTACCCTTTGAATGCTTCAACAGCCGCAAAGCAATAAGTGGTCTCTGCTAATTTCCCACACAAACACAGTCAGCATACTGTTAAGGTGGGTGAAGAAGCCCCTAGTTAGGGGTATCGGTACCATTTGCATAAAAAAGAGTATCCGTGGGAGAATATTCATTTTGATAATATTCACCTGCCCTATCCACGTAAAGGCTATTTTAGTCCAGGAGGCTAAATCCCGTCTACGTGCGGCTAACAGCATAAGGTAATTATTAACATATAGGGTGTCAAAGTCATTCGTAAGCTGAATACCCAAATCTTTCAAAGACGCTTTAGCACGGGTAAAGGGGAAAGCAGCCTGTAGGTTACCTTGAGCGATGTCATGGACAACTGTGAGGAATGGCGCTCCACGAAGAACACCAATGGGCACGGCGTGAGCGAGGGTACAGAAGGCACTTCCTAGGAGTATAGGAACAAAAAGAAAAAATAATGAGAAACAACAAAAAAGAAACACAAGGAAGAAGAGAAAAAATTAAACATAAGAGTATGATATAAGACACACAGTGGACTGGTAGTAACCAGTCCCTTAGTTGAGATAACTGTAGACACAGCAGGAGGGGCCCCCCGTAGTGAAGGAGGCACCCAGCTGCTGTCCATGATCCTTTCAGAATCTACACCTATAGAGGTGCGGCCCATGGGGAGGTACGTGAACCGACATGAAAGGGTCCGAGAGGCTCCTCCCCTGACCACCGCAACCGATTAGATGAGGTAAGGGGAGCAACCTTATTGGGCCTAAGAGTTCCAAACCTAGACATAGGCCCCAGGTCCAAGGAATACCCGTCTGGATAAACACCATAGCATTGCAGAAAAAGTTCAAGCCCTGGACCCGGACTATTCAGGCTGGCCTTGTCCGCCAGAAAAAAAGAGTAAAAAGAAAAAGGGGGATCAAATGCGGCCACTAATAGCAGGCAACAGGGGGAGTATAGCATAGCATAGACAGGCCTTCACTCCCGTAAAGTAAAGTGGCAGGAGAAGAGCCCAGGGCATTACGTTGATGGTTTCTCTTGCAACTTCTGCTTTTACAGGACAGGGAAGTCCACCGCCCCTCTCCAGTCCAGGAAATCAACCAGGCACAGCTCCAGATTAGCTAGAAAGCGCGGTAGGTCATCCTTGGTGTGCAGCATGGTTTGGTGGCCCTCCTTGATAACCTGCAGGGAAATCCCGAGCGGTAGGTGAGGCCTGCTTCCTGAATGGCAGGATGCATGAGTGTATGCCTGGAGAGGTCTTGGTAAAAGGAAAAATGGGCCCCATTGAAATCAAAGCATGGTTTCCCACGCATTTTCTGCAGAATGCGGTCTTTAAGGGTATATTTGTGTAGTTTGCAGATAACATCCCGAGGGTTGTTAATATCCTGAAACGGGGGCCTGAGTGCCCTATGGGCTTGGTCAATCTCAATGGGGGGAAGTGTTAGGTAGTTCCAGAATTTCCCTGAACACCCCAATCAGAGTGGGTACAATATCTTTGGGGCCCGTGGCTTCAGGCAGGCCTCGGATACGTATATTTGCTCCTCTGCTGTGGTTTTCAAAATCGCCCACCTGGCATAACAGGGACTCAATCTTCAGATCCTGTGTAGCACATCTATCAGTTAGCAAAGCTTTAGTAGAGATAGTGTCATCGAATCTCTGCTCCAAAGTCTCCATACTGTTCCCTAGCTGTGTGGTATCAGATTGGAGCTGTGCTATGTCCTGCTCAAGAGCCCTCTCCACCCTGTCAGCAAAGTGCCCTAAATCATCCCTCGTGGGGAGAGACCAGATGTGGCGTTTCAGGTCTCCATCCCCCAATATCTCTGCCATGTTTGATTCTCTGTCATGCGAGGGAGAGGAGCCCAGGGAAGCTGGAGGGGCCGAGTCACTTACCGACCTTGTCGACTGAATGGAAGATGCTGCAGCTGGAGACATTGCGGCCGCATGGTGTGGTAAGGTCTCCTGAGTCAGCGCCATCTTGGAAGTCCTGGTCTCCACCCGGCGGGCCTCTGGGAAGAAGGATTCTAGCTGTCCACGGCGGGAGCGTTTGGTCCGCTGTGGCTGGGATGTCCAATGGCCGTCGGCGTTGGGACATGATCAGGGCTCCCTGTGGATGCTGTTTCCCCTGTACGAGGCTATAGAAGTTGCGGCGGTCACGGAGCTGAGGAGACACACATCTTCACTCCTCCATCGTCAGGACACGCCCCAAGGGTTTGTTTTTCACACACCCTCGCACAGGCAGCAATAGACATCAAGAGCTTCTTTGTAGTTTATTTGTTAAAATGCCCCTGTGGGTTATACTACATTGGGGAAACAACACAGAGGATGAAGGATAGACTATCACAACACAAGTCCTTACTAAGGGCGGATATTCTGCTGCACATAAACATTGAATCTCGCAGCTCAAATTTATGATTATCGATCACATTCCCAAATCCTGGTTGGGTTCACTTGAAGTGCAGAGAGGGTAAATGCAAAGCAGAGTTGAACACTATACAACCCAAAGGGTTAAAAGTTGACTTGGATTTCTTCTTCTTTCTATATTTTTGTGAATTACAACCCCTGGCAAAAAGTATGGACTCACCACTGGAAAATGTTTATTCAATTGTTTGTGTAAAACTTGCCTCAAAACTATTTTCATTTAACATTCCAACCTTCTGGCTTTAAAAAACACTTAAAAAAAAGAAAAAAAGAAAAAAAACTGTAGTCAGTTGCAATTGTTTTTGCAGATCAAGGAAGAGGAAAAAAAATATGGAATCACTCAATTCTAAAGAAAATATTATGGAATCACCATGTACTTTGCAGTTCTAAAACAAACATCTGCATCCAATTACATCCTGAAAAATGATGTCATCATCAGCAGACATCTTTTCAATTGATGGATTAAGAAAAGTGCCCAAAATCTCAATATAAACCAAATGAAAGTTCCAGCATCATCACCCTGCCCAATGCAGATTGGGGATTCATCGCTGAATATCACTTTCATCCCGTCATCCACAGTCCATGATTTCTTTTCTTTAGCCCAATGTAACCTTGTTTTTTTCTGTTTAGGAGGTAATGATGGTTTTCGTTTGGCTTTTCTGTATGTAAATCCCATTTCCTTTAGGCAATGTCTTACAGTTCGGTCACAGACATTGATTCCAGTATCTGACCATTTGTTCTTCATTTGTTTTGTTGTGCATTTTCTAAGTTTTTAAGGCATATTGCTTTAGGTTTTCTAACTTGACACTTTGATGTCTTTCTTGGTCTACCAGTACGTTTCCCTTTAACAACCTTCCCATTTGATTTGTACTAACGGAAACCATTATTGTGATTTGGGTGTAGTGTTTTTTCATCTCTGTGGATGCCCGCTTTATCCACTTCCTTCAATTTGCCAGCAAGGCCCTGGAGATCCTATGAAAGTTCCATGACCACTGCCTGTAAAGCGCCCTTGATATCAAGACTAGGGATGGGCCAAATGCCCCCCTGTTAGGTTCGCACCAGAACTTTCGAACATCTAGAAAGTTCAGAACAGAATAACAAACCCCATTGAAATCCATGGAACCCGAAAGTGAAAAATCAAAAGAGCCCATTTTGAAGGCTTATATGCAAGTAATTGGGCATACAATGGTTATGGAGGTCCATGTACTGTCCTGGGGGACATATATGAATTAAAAAAAAAGTTTGTAAAAAATGTCATTTTCAAATGAGCAATGATTTATTGATGCTTAAAGTGAAAGTATAAAAATGAAAAATTCCTTTTAATATAGTGCCTGGGGGGTCCCCTTAGTCCACCTGTAAAGTGGCACATCTGTACTGTGTATAGAAGCTGCTGCAGAAATAATTGCATTTTGTCGGTGCAATAATTGCATTTTGTCGGTGGCGCCTTTACACCATAACCCTATAGAGGTACTCTTGATGACAGCAAGAATTTGCCTTGCTGTCAAAAATTGTAATGATATGCAACTGTCAAACAGGTGCGGAAAAATTGATCTTTGGGTGTTAATTGTACCCATGAAACCTACACCGAAAACATTCTTCCAGATGAAATCAACACCCACAACAGTAGGCAACCTAGAAGTTCTGCAGAAATTCCACATCCCAAAAACATTTAATCGGCCACATCGGCATCAGGGGCGTCATTGCTACTGGTAATCCAGGACTGATTCATTTTGACAAAAGTGAGACGGTCCACGGAGTCTGTGGACAGATGCGTTCTATGATCGGTAACAAAACCTCCAGCAGCACTGAATGCCCATTCAGAAAACAAGCTGGATGCAGGGCAGTCCAGCAGCTTAATAGCATACTAGGCAAGTTCTGGCCGGTGGTCTATTCTCATGACCCAGTAAGTCAGTGGATCGTCGACTAGAAAGCTCTCCATCTCTGTTTTCACCCCTAGATAATCATCCACCATGTGATGCAGATGCTGCCGAAGGGATGTGGAAGCTGACAGCCCTGGGCGGCGTGGACTAAAAAAAAATCAGAAATGCATCATTTGGGTGGCCGCCTTCTCCACCACTCATCTCTTGACCAACAGAAGCCTCAAAACTATGTTTTCCACGACACACTGTAACGTACCAGAGTCAGGAAAAGCGTTCGATAAACTTCTGTTTAGGGTGTCCTCAAGAGATTTCATCTTCTGCACTCTGTGTGGGGACGGGATGAGTTCTGAGACTTTCTCCTTATAACAATGGTCAAGGAGGGTTTCCAACCAATAGTGATCTTTTTCCTTTACGCCACGTATTCTTGGATCCTTTCACAGGCTTTGATGTTGAAGGGATTCCATGCACCGCAAATTTGCAGAGGCATGAGAAGCACACTCATCGGGGTCACTAAGGATTATAGTATCTGGAACTGCCTACTCCCAGCCTCGTACTAATCCCAAGGGTTCTGCAGATGGAAAACCATCTCTTCTTGTTTGATGTGTCTTCCTCTGCTTCAATTCCTCTGAAACTGCCAGAATCCTCCTCCTCCCTCTCCTCTTGTGTGTTCTGTGGCAGAGCAACAATGGTATCTGCATAAAGTGGGCCTTGAGAGGAAATGAAGTCCTCCTTTTCGTCCCGCTGCTCTGCCTCAAATACCCTGTCCATGCCACGCAGAGTCTGCTCCAGCAGGAACACAACGGGGATTGTGTCACTGATGCATGCATTGTCACGATTCACCATCCTTGTGGCCTACTCAAATGGTGACAGTACAGTGCATGCATTCTTTATGAGCAGCCATTGGCATGGAGAAAAAAAGCTGAGCCGGCCCGAGCCTGTCATTGTGCCATACTCACACAGGTACTCGTTGACAGCCCTCTGCTACATGTGCAGCCGCTGCAGCATTGCCAAAGTCGAGTTCCACCTGGTGGGCATGTCACAAATCAGGCGGTTCGCGGCAGGTGGAATTCCCGCTGAATTTCAGCAAACCAAGCGCTGGCTGTGTATGACCGCCTAAAATGGCTACACACTCTTCTGGCCTGCTTTAGTAAATCTTCCAACCCTGTGTACCTATTTAGGAAACAATGCACCACCAAATTTAAACTTTCCTTGTCTAAGGGCAGACAGGAGGTTTGTGCCATTATCACACACCACCATTCCTGGCTCCAGCTGGCGTGAACCACCTCTGGGCCTGTCCCTGCAGAGCTGCAAGAATCTCTGCTCCGGTGTGGTTCCTGTCCCCTACACACACCAGCTGAAGCACTGCATGCAGTTGCAAGCAGAGTTGCCCAGTGTGCTATGAACTAAATATATAGTCTCTGCCCATGCTTGCTGGACCACATGTAAGCAGCAATGTGGACTTTGCGGCTGACTGCCTTGCCCAACGATGCCACAACATTGCCTTCTATGTGATGGTAGAGAGATGGAATGGCCGAACGTGAAAAGAAATAGCGACTGGGAACCTGCCATTGTGGTACAGCACATGCTGCAAATTCACAGAAGGGGCAGAATCCACTAGGCAGAAAGGCAGAAGTTGTAGAGCCAGCAGCTTTGACATGCTTGCATTTAGACACTGGGCATGTGGGTGGCACGGACTGTATTTTTTTTCGCTGCAGCAGATGGGGCAGAGAAATTTGCCGGTTATAGTCTACAGCTGTTGGTGTGCTGATGGCAGATGTGCTGCAAGAACCTGGGACACCCTACGCCATACCATCATCCCTGTCAGTGGAGGCTGCTGAGAGGTCATGAGGTATAGCAGGGACAGACTGAGGTGAGTAAGGTGGAGGAACAGATTTGTGCCCCTTTTGTGTGTCTTTTAGGTGCTCTTGCCAACGGGCTGAGTGGTGGGAGTTTAAATGCCTTGTCAAGCATGTGGTACCCAAATGGTTGGTGTTTTTGTCATGCTTGATGCGCTTGAGACAAAGTTTGCAAATAGCAACAGTGCGATCTGCTGTACATGTACTAAAAAAGGCCCAGACTGCTGAAATGTGGGAAGTGGGCTGGGAGATAACAGCTCCACAATGTGACGGAATAAGGTGGCTGCTCTCTACTCTTCCATGATGGCTGCCTCATTGGGGTTGTGCCTCACCCTCACTTTCCTCCTCTGCTCTATCCGGAACCCAAGTCGAGTCAGTGAACTCATCATCATCTCCAACATCCTCATTTCCACTGGAGACAACTTGGCAATACGCTGCGGCTGGGGGAACATGACTGCCAATTCGTGTACCAGTGTTCTCCCCTCTCTGTAGGCTCATGTTCCTGCCTTCCTCAACCTCAGAGTCAGAAGCAACATCTGAATCGAGTAATAACTGCGCATCGTCGAGGAGCAAGTGGCTGACGCTGTGTTCAAATAACTCAGCTGACTCCTCCATGCCTGATGCTGGGTCTATGGCAGGAATAGCAGTGAACAAGGAGGCAGGTTTTTCCACTCTGGCAGCAGTAGGGGAACTGCACACTAGTCTCTGCTTGGGGGGATGGAGGATGAGGACAGTTTAGTAAGCCAGTCCACCACCTCCTCTGCATGCTGGGGCTGGATAGCATGGGCAACATCACTAAACAGAGGAAATAATGCCCTGCCTGAGGACTGACCACATCCACCTTTGCCTGTGGACACATACACTGCTGGCCCTCTTACAGTGCCATGGAAACGTCTACCTCTCCCTGCTGTCCTCCCAGACATGATGGGGGAGTGGGGGGTGCTTATTAACAAAATGTAATAAAGATGTGTAAATGTGTACATGGATGCACTTTAATCAAAGGAAAGTGGTGTTTGGTGCACTTTAAGTTGAGTATTCATGACACAGACACACTATAATATACTGCGTAAAACATGCAGTAATGCACAGAACTATATGGCGTTAAACTTGCAGGAACGCAATAAAATATACTGTGTTAAACGGTCTCTACACTCACACTGACTGAACTATCCCTACATTCACACTAATGTAAAGATGAATGCTTGCACTCACACTGAACTATCCCTAGCACACTAAACTGATATTCTACACTGACAAAAGAATCAGAATAGAACACTACAGCACACTATCTAATAGCACTGAACAGAGTCCTGTTCTTTCTCTCTCCACACCGCAATCATACTACAAACGGCCGCTATGGAAAGAATACTTTTATAGTGTGGGGAGGGATTGGGAGCAATGAGCCATGATTGGATAAAGTCATCATGACAGCATCCAGTCATGGCTCTGATGGTGCTCAGTGCCCTGATTGGGTGAAGCTTTCATTGTTTCAGCCAATCAGGGCTTTTAATGCACTGTGCGGCAGCGAAGTGTATTGTGGTTGTTCGGTGGGCTGAACAAATGGGCTAACCACCCTATAATTCGGTTGTTCGGAGGACTTCCGAACAGCCAATGTTCGGTCCAAACCGTTCACTCATCCTTATCAGTGACTATCAAGCTGAGTTCTGTCCTGGTGGGCAGCGGATGGATGTACTGAATAGCGCTGTGAGTGCTTGCAGGGCTATACTCTCTGAAGGTTCTAGAGTAGTGGGAACAGATGGTTTAGGTCTTTCAGGCATGTTCTTATCCAGTTGTGACTGTTGGGAAATGGAGATCTCTAGGGTGCTGCAGGTTTACCAATTTTTACCATGTTGGGTAAAAAAAACCAAAAACCAAAAAAAAAAAAAAAACCCACTGTTTGTAGCTTTCCAGGTGCCAGAGCTCACTCCATGCTAAACCACACCCCAGAGATCATAATATCATATACAAGTACCTAGTTTTGATAAGTACCCAGCTTCCACTTCTGCTCAGGCTGCCTAGGCAACTCAAGCAGAAGTTCTCCTCTCCCCCTCCCTCCCTGCAATCTTCTGGGACACGTCAGGTCCCAGAAGATTGCCTGGCCATTGAAAATGCACCCGGCTGTGAAGCCGCAAACTGTCATAGTCGGGTGCCCACACTTGTGATTCCGGTGAACCGATGGTTCATGCAGCCACATCGCTGGATCGTGGGACACGTGAGTGTTTATTAAAAGTCAGCAGATACACTTTTTGCAGCTGCTGACTTTTAATAAACACAAAAATGACTGGAACTCTGCTTTAAGGTAGGCCATAGATGATATGATGTGATTTTCTTTCCTGCAACAAGTGGCTGCAAGAAAGAAAATCTATAGATTCCCCTATCAATACAATCAGTGTTGCTGGGGGAAATCACTCACACAGAGCTGTTGTGTTCCCCCAGAGGGGGAGCTGGGGTGCAGGGAGCTGTCCCTGCTGGGAGAACACAGTGATTATGGTTAGTGGCTGTAGCTGCTGGCAATGATTGCATGTAAAAATCTGAAATGCTGGTTGTTCCGAAGACGATAGATCTACTAGGGTACAATCAGCCTGCTCATAGATGGTTAGAATCTCAGCCGGTCCCTGCTGAACCGACAAAGATTCGAACCATCTATGGACGGCTTAAGACTACTTGTTGGCTATGCAATCAGTTGATTATGTAGACATTTGGGGCTCACATCTTTGGATAGCATGTTAGAGGTCTCCTGCTGTATAGATGATGGTTATTGGGGAGGAGTTACTAATGCAGGCATATTCATTTACAACAGCACCCTAAAAAAAGCCTATTAGTTTATACTAGTATAGTATGAGCCTGTTGTGGCTTATTTTTTGTCCAACTAAACTAGTACAATTAGGTCACTAAATGTCAATAAAAGTTTGGTTGTGGTTCTGTTCACAGGTTCAGGTGCAAATTTTTTTCTTTCTCCTTTTTAACTGAAATTGCACCTGAGCTGGACCCAAAAATTGCACTGGACCCTTTTTAAAACCACTCTGTGTCCTCCGCACATGTGTGAACAGGCTCCATTAAAAGCTGGTCGGATTCATATGTTATGTGAATTGGACTAGTTAAAACCGCATCCAATTCGCATATATGTGAACCGAGCCATAAACACTTTTTCTCTGCCACAACTTGTGAATCGCTGGAATAGCTCTTCCACTATATATTGTGCAAAGCCCAACACCAACATTGCAATACTCTTACCTTGTGGTTTGACCCAATCTAACAGAGTTTGACCGGCAACACCGCCTGTTAAAAGCCCCTATTAAAGTTAACAGGATCCTGCCACAACTGCAAGCCTAAACACATGCATAATTTTAATATAGAATTCCCCCTGGGACAAAGAAACAACAAGGAGGCAGCCTCCTGAATGTTTAGCAGCTGCTATTCTGCTCTTTAGTGATCCACCATGATTGTTTTACAGAGGGCGTTAGGCACTACTGTCCATGTGAAGGAGCCCTTTGAATTCTGTGGATCAAATGTGCTTTCCAAAGTGCTCAGCATTATTGAGCAAATCATCATTGCAATACAATAATAAAAAGTATAGTAAAAACTACCATACCATCAAAGTGCAGCTAACATAATTGATGATATATTGCCCATATTTGTTAAAACTTGGGAGTTTTTTTATGAATAAAAAAAAAAAGTACACATATAATGAAAACAAAAATGAACAATTTGTTTGTAATCGGAGCACATTATTTAATGAGAGTAAATTCACATATTTGGGATGCATTTTAGGCATAAGAGAAATGGACATACAAATATTTAGGGAAAACATGACTAGATGAAACTTTTTGTCAGAAAAGTGCCTCTAGTAAAATTATATACAAAAATGTGAAAAAAGAATTAAATCTTTTACATCATCATTCTCTTCTAAATAAAACACTGGTATTGATTTATAAGATTTACTTTAGTCTGAAACTGGAAATACACCCATCATAAATTAATTTTTTTCGGTCCCCAAATGTCTCCAAATATATTCCTATATATTTAGCAACCCTCCACCCACTTGAGGTCAATAAAGTTTGATTTGTGAGACAATAATTGAAAAAAAAAAAAAAAAAAAGTTTTATTTACAAATGCTGGTCCAGGATTAATGCAACACCCTGGAGCTCTTTAAATACACATGACTAATTTACATGTCAAAGCCTACAAAAATGAAATGGGATGTTATATCTGCATTGTGTGAACTATCATTGATCAGTTGTAAACATTGCTAGCATTCCATATCTGAACCGATTGTGATTAAACATTCCAGCTGAGTCTAGGACTCCAAAAAAATCTTCAGCTGCAATGGCCACTTTCAGAAGGCTCCCAAGATCCATGTATACAAAATGTCCTCAGGAAGTGTCGCTGTAAAACGCACAGGTTTAACAGTCACTGACACTTCTGTATATGCACCTAAAATACATTCTGCAGGGTAGCAACAATTCGCGCTACTGCAAACCATTTAAGTTATTTGCCATCTTGAGTAAATGCACAATCTCAATGAATGGAGTACTAGGTTGCTAGATAGTTATGTAGTATGGTACGCATAGGTTTAACTTTTTTAAAAGGTAGAAGAAAGTAAAAATAGTGTTGCCTTTTTTTTTTTACCAATTACTTTATGGTGTGACCTTTTTCATGATCACAAGGACACCTATTGCACCCTAGAAATGCTAAATGCAACAGCACAAAGTGTGCACATCTGTCAAATTGCAGGACTATCAGCTGCCATCCCAGAAGGGTTATTGGTGTAAACATACAACTAGAAGGCTGTAGAAAATTGTACACTATCCGTTTTTTAAATTTTGGTTACGTCATATGATTGTGATATGGTGGAAATCATCTCCCATTTAGATTGTAAGCTCTAAGGAACAGGGCCCTCTAATTCCTCTTGTATTGTAACTGTACTGTCTGCACTCACAATGTAAAGAGCTGCTCAAACTGTTGGCGCTATATAAATCCTGTATAATAATAGTAAGATTATTATTATTATTAATAATCTCCAGCCCACTGAAAGGAGGCATAAAGTAAGAGAGCCAACCATGTGCTGTAATACACCATGAATGCATTACTGCATTGCAGTGCATTTCATTTTGAAAGGTTCCCCTTAGCATGTTCAACAGTGTCCTGAAAAAAAAATGCAGCAGCACCTATTTTTCATGCAGAGTTGCGTTACTGCCAATTCAGTTTCAATAGGCTGCCAAAAGTCACTCACCATGGCATACTAAATTTTGCTGTGAATGAACCCTGATTGGTACAACAGATGGCCCTGTACTGTATGTGGGCCTAATTGGACTTCAAACATTTTTTGTAGATGTCCATTCCATTGGTCATTTTTTTAGCCCCTTCAGCTTCAGCATATTTTTCCATATGCATGACAGTTTTCTAAGCCCCTGGAGCTTTAGATTTTATACTCAGTTGAATTAGGTGGTGATGGGTAAAGATTCGAAGATTCTATTATTTTGCAACTGGATTTTAAACAGCTGTAAACTTTCCACATAATGTGGAAGCCCAAAAGGCAGCCTCATTCTTTTCATGTTCTAACTCCTACAGTCTCACCAACTACATATTTTCTTAATTTTAAACTAGTTTGTCCTAGTTTTTGTTTGTATTGTATTTTGTTCACATGGCACCAAATAATGCAATCAAATGACAACCTGTCTATCTATCCTGCCTTTGTGACACGGATGTCCAAATAATACCGAGCAGAATCTAGTTAAGAAGCCAGCACACACCCAACTTTATTAAGAATTTTTAGCCTTCAGTGATTGGAAAACCTGAGGTTATAATGATTTGTTTCATTACCAGCATGTCCGTGTGCGCCTATTATAGTAGAAATAGAATGGCTTCAAAATAAGCAAGCGTGAATACAAAATAGTTGTGGAAAAACACCAAATACTTCTTAGAGTAAGATAGTGAAGCCAGTATTGAAGGAGTAGCTCATTTTTTTCATCAAAATGAGTAATGTTGCAATGTAACATCTGTATTCACTTCTTCAAAGCCGCACTTCCTCAGTTCAAGTCCGCCAATTTTAATTTTTAACTGTAGCCCATTTCAAAAGTATTCTTGTTCTGTGAAAGCACATTTTCTTAACAAAATTATGGCTGCAACCATCACCAAGACATCGGTGGCACTGGGCTAGGATAAGGGAAGGCCTCGGAAAACTCTTCTCTGTCAGATCTGTGGTAAAAGGCTGGGTTCCATTTCTGCTGGCAGCTTGGAGTGGAAAGGGAGAAGATCCATGTCATAATCTATAAGAATAGTGAGAGAAATGCTCAGTTATTTTTGCAAGTTATCCAATTATCAGGTTTTTCTAGGGTAAGTGTGGACAATGGGGTTGATTTACTAAATGTAAATCTGTGCACTGCACAGCCCCGTTCACACGGCCAAAAGATCGGGTGGCATTGGCCGGTTTCTATTGAACCAGCGCTTGTGTACTGCAGCCGGTTCCGCCGGTTTCTGTCGAAGGGTTTTTTTTTTTTTTCAGCCCGCTGGGTCGAAAGAAAAGAAAAAATAGCAATGTGTGCTAGGCTTTAGTGTACTGCAAGTGCAGTTGTGCTAGATCTGAGGGGAAGCTCTGAAATGAGGGGAAGCTCTGCTGATTTTATCCAATCACGTGCAAGCAAAAATTATGTTTTTTTAATTTTCCTTGCATGTTCCCCTCAGATCTAGAGCAACTGCACTTGTAGTGAATATATTTGCCTTTAGTAAATCAACCCCCATGTCTTATAATGTGGTTCATTTATAATCAATAGGAGGTGCAAATGACTTGCCACTCTGATGCCAATTTTAAAAAGGTATTTCACATTACTTCTCTGTTTTGGAACAACTCATACCTCCAAATCTATTCATATAAAAGAAAGTAAAACAAAAAGTATCAACTTTTTTACACCACGTTGCTATTCAGCTTAGAAACTATTGTACCAATCCATAAACTTCACTGAAATAATTAGTTCTTATTCTTACATAGTTATATAGTAGGTGAGGTTGAAAAAAAGTCCATCCTATGTGTGATTATATGTCAGTATTACATTGTATATCCCTGTATGTTGTGGTCGTTCAGGTGCTTATCTAATAATTTTTTTAAAGTATTGATGCTCCCCGCTGAGAACACCGCCTGTGGAAGGGAATTCCACATCCTTGCCGCTCTTACAGTAAAGAACCCTCTAGGTAGTTTAAAGTTAAACTTCTTTTCTTCTAATTTTAATGAGTGGCCACGTGTCTTGTTAAACTCCCTTCGGCGAAAAGGTTTTATTTCTATTGTGGGGTCATCAGTATGGTATTTGTAAATTGAAATCATATCCCCTCTCAAGCGTCTCTTCTCCAGAGATAATAAGTTCAGGGCTCGTAACCTTTCCTCATATCTAATATACTCCAGACCCTTTATTAGCTTTGTTGCCCTTCTTTGTACTCGCTCCATTTCCAGTACATACTTCCTGAGGACTGGTGCCCAGAACTGGACAGCATGCTAGGTGCGGCCGGACCAGAGTCTTGTAGAGGGGGAGAATTATCGTGTTATCTCTGGAGTTGATCCCCCTTTTAATGCATGCCAATATTGTTAATATCTGTTTGCTTTGTTAGCAGCAGCTTGGCATTGCATGCCATTGCTGAGCCTATCATCTACTAGGACCTAGTAGGACCAGGTCCTTTTCCATCCTAGATTCCCCCAGAGGTTCTCCCCCCAGTGTATAGATTGCATTCATATTTTTGCCACACAAATGCATTATTTTACATTTTTCTACATTAAACCTCATTTGCCATGTAGTTGCCCACCCCATTAATTTGTTCAGATCTTTTTGCAAGGTTTCCTTTTCCTGCCGAGAAGTTATTGCCCTGCTTAGCTTAGTATCGTCTGCAAATACAGAGATTGAACTGTTTACCCCATCCTCCAAGTCGTTTATAAACAAATTTAATATAATTGGTCCCAGCACAGAACCCTGGGGGACCCCACTACCCACCCCTGACCATTCCGAGTACTCCCACTTTATCACCATACTCTGAACTCACCCTTGTAATCAGTTTTCAATCCATGTACTCACCCTATGGTCCATGCCAACGGACCTTTTTTTGTACAGTAAACGTTTATGGGGAACGGTGTCAAATGCTTTTGCAAAATCCAGATACACCACATCTACGGGCCTTCCTTTATCTAGATGGCAACTTACCTCCTCATAGAAGGTTAATAGATTGGTTTGGCAAGAACGATTCTTCATGAATCCTTGCGGATTACTGCTAATGATACCGTTCCCATTACTAAAATCTTGTATATAGTCCCTTATCATCCCCTCCAAGAGTTTACATACTACTGAGGTTAGGCTAGCTGTTCTGTAATTCCCAGGGATGTATTTTGGGCCCCTTTTTAAATATTGGTGCTACATTGGCTTTTCTTCAATCAGCTGGCACCATTCCAGTCAGTAAAATTTAGGTGCAATATAAAAAGGGGATGGTTAGGGCGCTCAAAACTTCAAGGTAGAAAAAACAATGTCTCTATACAAAAGTCCAATAATGATGATAGTGGCAATGATGTGGAAGAATCTTCAGTACTTATGGCTGCAGCTTACAGAATGAAGCAGTACATTCGGAACGCTATCTGGTTCCTTTATCAACCTATGATAGGCTGATAAAGGAACCAGATAGTGTTCCGAAACGCGTCCCTTTCTTATGACCACATCCATTCTGCGGTCCAGGCTGGTTTGTTGTCCCTCAGCGCTGACATCATTTCCTGGTCCTCTCCTTCCTTCCCTTGGATTACGTCACTTCCACCGGCGGTTCCAGCCTCTTGGACACTCTGCTGCTGACTGTGATCGGACTCGCTGTGATTACACATGAACAGCCTGGGATTTTCTTCCGCTGTGACCTCTTCCAATGCTGCAGAACGCACCTTCCAACTTTTTGTCATGATGTGCCATTTTTGCCTTCTAATCCTGTAAGTGCTTTTAATCCCATTGAGGATATTAAAATGTGTCTACTTCTGCACTTAGAGGCGCCTTTTCTTTGCTTGTGTTTTTTAAAGTAAAAATTAGGAACAATGGTCTGGAAATTACTTGACCGAGTTCCCTAAGTACCCTCGGATGCAAGCCATCTGGTCCCGGTGATTTATTAATGTTAAGTTTTCCAAGTCTAATTTTAATTATGTCCTCTGTTAACCATGGAGGTGCTTCCTGTGATGTGTCATAAGGATAAAGACTGCAGTTTTGGTTACTGAAGCCCCCCGATTCCCTCGTGAAGACTGAGGAGAAGAATAAATTCAATACCTTCGCCGTCTCCCTATTCTTTGTAACCAGATGTCCTTCCTCATTCTTTATGGGGCCAATATGGTCTGTCCTCCCTTTTTTACTGTTTACATACTTAAAGAATTTCTTGGGATTTTTTTTTGCTCTCCTCCGCTATGTGTCTTTCATGTTCTATCTTAGCCATCCTTATTGCACCCTTACATTTCTTGTTGCATTCTTTATAGAAAGAAAATAGAATCGTGCTAAATGTGTGTAAAAGTGAGTAAACAGATATAAACCTTGAATTGATATTTGAAACACATCAATATTGAAACCATTCACAATTCTGTGTGAATAATAAACTAAGTGAACAAGTGTGTAAATGTGGTTATTGAGACAATAATCTCAAAATACCAAAAATGAAAACTTGGTGAACCATAATGAAAAATAAAATTTAAAATCAAATAGACTTGTAAAACGATGTCCAAACAAAAGCAAAAAGTCTTAGTGTAACAAGCTTTAAAAATATGACATCCACCCATGCAAAACTTAGGGATAAAGTCCACCATGATTCTAAGGAAGCTTCCAAGATGGCTGGGAGTCCCTGCGAGGCCATTGGACAACGCAACCATGAGCGCTGGTATTCATTCATGGTCTTGATTACTAATGAGGACATCTGGAGGATGACAAGCAAATTTGGTGCACTTTGGAGTTAAGCTGTGCCTACACTACATGCTTTCCCTGATCCTCTGTAACGGGGGATCACGGATATCTGGTAAGAAGTGATTCTCTCTATAATGGTGGTGGATTCAACACCGCTTTTCGTTCATTAGTGATTGAAGATACATTTCATTTGTGGATGGATTTATCCCTAAGTTTTGAACGGGTGGATGTCATATTTTTAAAGCTTGTTACACTAAGACTTTGTTTTGTTTGGACATTATTATACAAGTGTATTTAATTTTAAATGTTATTATTTTTCATTATGGTTCACCAAGTTTTCATTTTTGGTATTTTGAGATTATTGTCTCAATAACCACATTCGCACACTTGTTCACTTAGTTTATTACTCACACAGAATTGTGAATGGTTTCAATATTGATGCGTTTCATATATCAATTCAAGGTTTATATATCTGTTTAAACTCACAGATTTAGCGCAATTCTATTTTCTTTCTAGATCTTTTCACTGTTTGATGCTACACAGGAGAATTGCTGCTTCCATTATATAACAGATTCATTATTAATAGGCACATACTGTATATCTTAGCGCAGTTTCTTTTCCTTTTTTTTCTGCATTCTTTATAAAGTCTGAATGCTGATGATCCCTCAATCTAGTATTTTTTGAAGGCCTTCTCCTTTGCTTTTATATGCATTTTTACATTGGAGTTAAGCCATCCAGGACTTTTGTTCGCTCTTTTAAATTAATTACCCAATGGGATGCATTGGCTAATGCCCTTATTTAATATGCTCTTAAAGCAAACCCATTCTCCGCATTCTTTGTTCCTAAGATTTTATCCAATTTATGGCTTCTAGCATGGTTCGTAGTTTAGGGAAGTTGGCGCTTTTGAAATTCAGTGTCTTTGTATTCCCCTTATGTTTCCTATTTGTGTGATTTATACTGAAGCCAATTCAAAACTGAAAACTGGGTAAATGCATAGAGCCAACTCAGCCTATATGTAATGCATCAGTACACCCCAGTCCCTTCGGTCAGTAACCATGTAATTCATGTATTCATCTGTTTAAGATGCAGGAGTAAAGTCAAACATACATGCAGTAGGCTCCTTGTGATCTCTCAAGCCAAATGTATCTAGCAATCAGTATCAAAATACCAAAGCTACCAATCTGAAAAAGGAGGTTTTTTCACATCCACATTAGAGGTTTTAGGAGCAGACACATCCACCCAACAGATGAAAAGCTCTGTGAAGCCTGGACACAGTGAATTACAACAGGGAAACTGAATGGATCTTCTGACATTTAACACTTCATTTATTTGAAATTGGTTTTTAATAAAGCAAAGTACATTAAGCCACAGGGAATTCATCATTTGCTGATCGATCTCAAAATTTCTGCATAAATGTGCTTGTTTGCATTGCTAAAAAGACCCTAGTTTCTACCAATGCAACAACTATGGCATTTAATGGAGTTATTTAATGGAGTTACCCACCTATATCTTCTCGAGGTCTGGCTGGTGTAGGATTTTTATGTATTTCCTCAATGTGTTTATTCATCTGGTCCCTCGTGGAAGTAGAAAAACTGCATTGCATACACTTGTAGCTACCTCTGGTGTGTTCCCAAACAATGCGGCTGTTGCTTGTGTGTCCTAAAACATAAGCATGATACGAGTGTTTAGTTTTAGACCATGCTAAAATGAATGAGTGCATGTAAAGATCATATGGACAATGGGCAAACAAGATTAACTAAACAGCCAGACTCAATTCATACAAAATTAGGAGGAGGGACTTAAGGCCTGAACACATGATCACAACATAGTACAAATACTGTTTTCGAAGTGATCATACGAAAATCTGATTGTTAGTACACAGCTTTCGTCTGAAATTTTCCAAAAAAGCACAAACACGGAAATTTCTTGTACGATACCAGATCATACTTTTTTCGTTTAACCACTTAAGGGCCGCCCATCGCATATATACTGCGGCAGGGTGGCTCTACTGTGCGAAACAACGTACCTGTATGTTGTTTCATGCAATAGATAGTGTGGGCGCACATGCGCCCGCTGCACGGAGGAGCCGATGCGTGTGTCCGGCGGACACGATCGCTTCACAGAGGTAGAGCGGGCATTTGCCTATGTAAACAAGGCAGATCCCTGTTCTGACAGAGGAGAACATGGAGGTTGTCTCTGTTCCTAGTAATCAGGAACAGCTATCTGTGTTCTTACTGTCATTACTTCCCCCACACAGTTAGAATCACACTGAGGGAACACATTTAACCCTTTGATCGCCCCTGTAGTTAACTGCTTCCCGGCCAGTGTAAATTATACAGCGATCAGTGCATTTTTTTTTTTTTTAGCACTGATCACTGTATTGTAGAGCTGTACGATTCTGGCCAAAATGAGAATCACGATTTTTTTGCTTAGAATAAAAAGATCACGATTCTCTCATGATTCTCGCGACGTAAAATCATTCACATTATACAAAAACGGAAAAACAGCCCCGGTGGAGTGCGCTTTGATTTGAAAAGGTGGAACTTTCCTCTTCAAACCCTAAGCTTGAATAATGGCTTGCCGAATCCATTTGGCAATAGTGGATTTCGACACTGCCTGTCCTTTCCTAGGACCTTCAGGCAACACAAACAAAACATCTGTTTTGCGAACCTGAGCAGTCACCTTCAAATAGATTTTGACTGCTCTCACTACATCCAAAGAATGTAGTGACTTTTCTTCCTTAGAACAGGGTTCTGGAAAAAATTATGGTAAAACAATATCCTGGTTTAGGTGAAAACCTGAAACCACCTTTGGCAGAAAGCTAGGATGAGGGCGCAATACTACTCTATCCTTGTGAATGATTAAATATGGCTCTTTACAAAAGAAAGAGCAGCCAACTCTTATACCCTTCTTGCAGAAATGGCTACCAGAAAAACTAGCTCCCTTGTCAAAAGGAATATGTCGTATCGGCTCAAAAGGCTGTTTCTGTAACACCGACAGAACTAAATTCAAGTCCCAAGGGTTCAGGAGTGCTCTAACCGGTGGATTAAGCCGAGTTACCCCCTGTATAAAGCTTCGGACCAAAGAATGCGAAGCAAGCGGACGTTGAAACAATACCAATAAGGCAGAGACTTGGCCCTTGATAGTACTTAAGACCAGTTTCATCTCTAACCCCATCTTCAGAAAGGCAAGGATTCTACCTATGACATACTTTCTAGGATGCCAACACCTGGATTCACACCAGGAAACATATGCCTTCCAGACTCTATAATAAATGACTCTGGAAGCTGGCTTCCTTGCATTAATCAAAGTAGAGATCACTGAGCCTGAAGCCCACAATTCTTCAGAATGTGGGTTTCAACAGCCAAACCGTTAAATTTAGCGTTTGTAAAGTAGCATGGAACACTGGTCCCTGCGATAGCAGGTCTGGATGTGGTGGTAGGCGCCATGGGGCCCCTACCACCGTCTTTACCATTTCTGCATACCAAGATCTTCTGGGCCACAAGAACTATCGACTTCTTTGCCCGCTTGATTCTGTGAATAAGTCGAGGAAGCAGCAGAATAGGAGGGAATGCATAAATCAGTGAGAATTGATCCCATGGTGTCACCAACGCATCTGTTCCACATGTGAGTGGATCCCTTGTTCTTGACACAACGTCGTTGACTTTGTTGTTGAACCTGGACGCAAACAGATCTACGTCTGGGATCCCCCATCTTTGGCATACAGCCAGGCAGATGTCGTGGTGAAGGGATAGTACTCCTGGGAACAACTGCTGGCAACTAAGTAGTCCGCCTGCCAGTTCTCTACTCCTGAAATGAAGATTGCCGATATGCACGGCACATGCTTTTCTTCCCAGGTTAGTATCTGGTTTACCTCTCCCTAGGCTGCCTGACTTCTGGTGCCCCCTGGTGATTGATATAAGCCACTGCCGTAGCATTGTTGGATTGAATCCTGACAGCAGAATTCCGCAGCCTAAATGTCCAGGCCCTTAGGGCTAGGTACACTGCCCAAATCTCTGTACACTGCCCAAATCTCTAAGACGTTGATGGGCAAAGTCCTTTTGGTTCTGGACCAACGTCTCTTCCAGGACTGCTCCCCAACCTGAAAGGCTGGCATCTGTTGTTACCACCTTCCAGGTAGCTGGTAAGAAGGATTTCCCCTTCTGCAGATTCTTGGTTATCCTCCACCAACTGAGGCTCTGACGCACTTTTGACGACAAAAGCATCAGTAAATCTAGTGCTCGGATCTTCTTGTTCCAAGCCGACAGGATACTGTTTTGCAGCAGTCTCGAATAAAACTGAGCATAGGTAACTGCTTCGAAAGAAGCCACCATCTTCCCCGACAATCTCATGCAAAGGCGGATAGAAGGACCCTTCTCTGCCCTGACCACCCGAACCAGCTTCTTTATGGCGCTGATTTTTGCCTGGGGTAACAACACCCTCTTCTGGGCTGTATGTATAATCAGACCCAAGTACTCTAATCTTCTTACTAGTTTTAAAGAAGATTTCTCTAGGTTGAGGACCCAACCTAGGTATTCCAGTTAGTAGACTGTGGTGACCCTGCTTTCCTCCAGGCGGGCTACCGACCGGTCTATCAAGAGCAGGTCGTCTAGGTATGCTATTATCGTTATACCTTGAGTCCTTAATCTGGCCAGAGGAAGGGCCAGAAGTTTTGTAAACACCCGATGTGCAGTAGCTAGACCAAAGGGCAAGGCTACAAACTGAAAATGAAGTTTTTCTACTTCGAAACGCAGATATTTCTGGTGAGCAAGGAAAATAGGTACATGCAGGTATACATCCTTGATGTCGATTGATGCCAGAAGTTCTCCTCCTTGTAGGAGCAAATGTTCAGGAACCGGTTTAGATCTTTCAGATCTAGAATGGGCCTGACATCTCCATTTGGTTTTGGCACCATGAAAAGGTTTGAACAAAACACCAACCCCTGCTCTTCCATGGGGACCATCATGATCACTTTTTGTGACAAAAGTCGGTCTTATGCTAGAAAGAGACTTTTCTTTCCCTGGATCTTAGGGGATATTTGACCTGAGGAAACGATGAGACGGGAATTCTGGGAACTCTAGTTTGTAACCTAGAGCTATAGTGGAGACCATCCATCTGTCTTGAATTTCTTCCTGCCAGACACTCGAAAACTGCAGAAGTCTTCCCCTCACTCGAACGAGCAGGGGCGCCCCTTCATAAATAGGTTTTAGCGTTTTGTCTTGTGTGTTTATTCCCCCAGGAGTTCTTTTGTCCCTGGGGTTGACCCCGAGGTTTACCTCTAGAACCTGATGGTGGAGGCTGTTGCGACTGCCTGGAGGCTGATGCCCCTGGCACTGGAGAAAGAGCCCATTTAATGAGGGACATTTACTCCTTTTCTTAACTGGCAAAAGGGTACTTTTCCCCATTTGATATTTTTTGGATATAATTTGTCAAAATCACCCCCAAACAGCTTTTCACCACGGAAAGGAAAACCAGCCAGGAGCTTTTTGCATGGCGCTTTGGCTGACCAACTTTTCAACCCTATCATAAGATTCTACGCATATGCATCAACGCAAGCGTAAGGCGAGAGGTTTGAAGAATAGAATCTCTGATTGCATCAATTGCAAAACACAAAGCTGCTGGCAGCTCAGCTAACTCCTGGGCCTGCTGTTCAGGGAAAACCTTGAGCACCTGTTTCAAATGGTCTCTCAAGGATTGACATGCCCCAATTGCCGCCACTGCAGGTTGAGCCACTGAACCTGCCAAGGAAAAAAATATCTTTCAACAGAAATTCCAATCTTTTATCAGTTGGATCCGTAAGCATTTGCGCATTGTCAACCGGACAAGCCAAACTTTTATTCACAGAGGATATAGCAGCATCAATTGCTGGTATACTCCACATCTTAGTGAATTTTTCCTCCATAGGATAAAGTGTTAAAAACTTTTTAGGAAGGAAAAAAAAAATGCGTATCTGGGTGATTCCACTCAGAATATATAAGCTTTTCCAGCAATTAATGTACAGGAAAGGCACGCAAGGCTTGAGGAGGCTTTAGTGAACCCAAACAAGAAGTGGGCTCTTCAACCGACTCAGTTAAGGGTAGCTTAAATGTGGAGCAGACCATTTCAGTAAGAGAATGCACCAGCAACTTCTCAGCATGTGAAGCTGAAGAAAGGTCCTTCCCCACTTGATCCCTCAGAAGAGGAGTCAGTCTCTCCATGGTCCCCCAAGGGGGATTCATTTTCCCCCTCCCACTGTTTCTCTGTTTGAGTATCCTGGGTGGTAGAAGGGGACCTAATGCACTTTCTTCCACTCTGTGAAGATACAATTAAAGTCGCTAACCTTTCCTCTAATCCACTGATAGTTGAGGAAAAAATCTCCTCAGTTACATAAACAGGGGCTAAAGTGTCGGAAGCAATTGAACCCCCCTAATGACCCCGATGGCTCCCTCTGACCAGCCTCCCTGGATTTTTCAGGGGGGGGGATGGTGTTGCAGACGGGAGGCCCTAATGTGACCCTTTTGTTCCCTTATTTTTTGCGGTATTTGTACCATTCCCTCTGCTTATGGTGCTGAGCACAAACGCAGAGGTACAGCCAAGAAAATGCACCTACTGCTGAGCAATAGTCCAGCAACTGCCGCTGCCATTAAGCTCAGCCTGATGCAAAGTAAATGTGTCCTGGGAATGCCTGTGTCAACCAACACTCACATGCGACCCGTCTGCTCTGTGTCCCTCCTTTAGCTGTATGCACCTGAAAAAAAAAAAAAAAAAAAAAAAAGTGCACTTTATAGCTACACAGCCTGCGTTGTGGGCGTTGAAGCACGCCAACGCTACTAAGCCCTGCCCCCTTTCCTCCGACCACCCACCGCAGGCCTCTTCCTTATCTTTTTCAAAGATATAGCTTTACCACGCGAGCAGGCTCCAACCCGCCCGATCGTATATGGAGGAGGGCTGGGGTGGAGGAGAGCCGCTGGATGGAGGACCGCCGTAATGGCGGCGGCAGCGGCGTGGCACACCCCCGACTGAGCTACGCTCCCACTGCCTCCTGGGGTGAAGCTGTCCAGGTGGGGGAACATTCCCAAGAGGAAAAAAAACCCTTTCCTGCGTCTTACCTGGGGCTTGGGCTGGAGGAAGCATGCAGCTTGACACAGAGACGAGACTGACAAGCATGGAATCAGGTACGTGCTCTTGACAGCCCCCGGTGGTGACTATAGGCATGAAGGAGAAATACCCACAAGAATTATAAAAAATCCTTAGGAATCTCCCTTACCTTATCCAGCTGCAGAGTTCTGTGGTAACAGACCCAATCTTCACCTCTCACAGTGGGCTCCATTAAAAAAAAACCTTCAGGGACTGGGGCCCCCTTTTTATCGGGGGATCCACAGCCCTGGGCCTGTAAAAAGCACCCCGCCAGGAATATGGCTGAGAAAAAAACAAATACCGGATCCCAGGGTCCAGCTCTCTAAAAAGAGAAGCGTTACAGGTAAAACCTTGTTTCTTCGGACACGAGGCCCGGGTACCATTTAATTCGGTCTGGAAAAGACACTTTGAATGGATCCGGTTGCATGGCTTGCCCCAGTAAGGAATATTCCAGCGGAGCTCAGCACATCTTTACTCGTGACCAACACCTAAGACACTGGCGAAAAAACTGAGGCACTCCCAGTAAGGGGAGGGGTTATATGGGGAATTAAACTTCCTATCTAGGGTGTGCCAGTGTCCATCACCTGAAGGGGCCATATAACCCATACTGAAAAAAAGGACATCAATTTTATTTGGGTACACACACGTGCAATTGTCAAAGTAACGCAGTGCCGTATCGCAATAAATGGCCTGGTCATTAAGGGGGTAAATCCTTCTGGGGCTGAAGTGATCAGTACAGTATTTGTCCAAAAATACAATACATTACATCACTTCTGAATTCTGTTGTATGAGAATTTTTGTACTTTAGTAACATTTTCGATATGAAGACTAGCATTATAAAAAAACAAAAAAAAACAAAAAAACACACTCGTAAAAATTAATTTGTCGTTTATATTTCTTATCCTTTTCTGTGCTGTAACCTGAAGCCCAAAGTGCAGTACCCAATTTGGTTTTTGTTTTAAAGCGGAATTAAACCCTCCTCTCCTTTACAGCCAAAGAGCCGGGCATCTTAGCCTCTGCTTGATCGTCAACATTGTACTACACATGTGATCAGCTAGGGCATTAGCCACTTGAGGGCTTAAAAGTTAATTTGAGAGCGATCATAAGCACACAAATAACTGACTGTTATCTTTCACGTCATGCCTTGAATGTAACTGGTTTGGGAGACATTAAATCGGTGGGTTTAGTTCCACTTTAATGCAGAAATAAACCCATCAATTTAACGGTTTCTGAAAATTGTAATGCCCCTTTCATATGAAGGGTCTGTTCCAGGTCCACCTGTCAATTTTTTTAGGGGGATCCATGCTCCTCGTCTAGGTGGACCAGATCAGAGGGCAATCAGGTCTAAATGGACAACGGAGTCTGTTGACGCCAGATAGAGCAGAGCCACCCATTCCCAGCCACCCATAGAGCAGAGCAGGCGCTGTTCGTGTCCGCTCAGCATAGGATGGTTCATTCGCCTACTATGCTCTTCCGCTGATCCCCTGCTGATCTCAATGGAGTCTGCCCCGTTCTCTTTTGGCCTACAGATGTGAGCACATGGCTTGCTGCTGCCATGTTGGTTTGGTGGGAGGAGCCTATCTCTCTCTATAAGCTGTCCTGGAAGACTCCTGGAAAAAGTAGTTAACAGGGTTGATCTAGCAGCGGTGATCATACTGGATGGATTCTGTTTTCCGAAGATATCGAAGCCTGCTCCAGTTTCCCTCCAGTTTTTCTCAGTTGGTTTGCTGACCATTCCAGGATACCTAGAGCTGTCTCTATCTATGCTTGATTGATTTGGTGTCGCTGACAACCAGATCCATTCGTTCCGGTAAGAGTACCCATTCATTTCCTTTTTATGATACATGCTGTCAACATTACTCTTGATGTCCCTGACTGCTCCTATGAAGATGTCCTCAATTCAATAGACTCTTGGTCCTCATCATCATTTCTTTTGGGGATATTTGCTGCCAATGCTTTTATTATACAAGCTGCTGACTTTACATTTTTGGGGGGAGACTGGAGTTCATCTTTAACTGATCACATGTGTAACACTATGCCAACTGCAGAGCAAAAAAAAAAAAAAAAGGGCTAAGAGGGTAGCATTCTTGTCTGTAAAAGAGGAGGGTTTAGTTCTACTTTAATTTGTGTAGCTTTAGGTTGGGTTCACAAATGTGTGGTGCAGTAATGCACACAAATTATCACATGTTGCATAAAGGCAGCTCATTTATTTGAGTGGGCTGCCCAACAACAGGTGCTATACTTTGAAACACAGCGCACAACAATGAACATCTGCTGGCAAGGTGTGTTGAGGTGCTACTAAAGTACACGGAAACTTATTTTCAAATAATCAAATGTCTGATGTCATAATGGATCACATGTGTAGCACAATGGCAACTGCAGATCAAACAGAGACTAAGATAGCAGCTTCCTTGGCTGTAAAGGACAGGGGGGTTTAGTTCCACCTTAACCATTAGTGCATGTAACAAATAGAGCACAAACCCAAATTACAATATAAATAATGAAAATGAAAAATTGGGCGCAAAACCATAATATACTGTATATAACATCATCCACACCTGTGTGAGTGTAATATTTATAAACACATATACCATGAAAATCGTGCCAAACCAGTTATATATATATATATATATATATATATATATATACACATACACACATACACATACAGTCAGGTCCATAAATATTGGGACATCGACACAATTCTAATCTTTTTGGCTCTATACACCACCACAATGGATTTGAAACGAACAAGATGTGCTTTAACTGCAGACTTTCAGCTTTAATTTGAGGTGATTTACATTCAAATCAGGTAAACGGTGTTGGAAATACAATAGTTTGTATATGTGCCTCCCACTTTTTAAGGGACCAAATGTAATGGGACAGATTAACAATCATCCATCAAACTTTCACTTTTTAATACTTGGTTGCAAATCCTTTGCAGTCAATTACAGCCTGAAGTCTGGAATGCATAGACATCACCAGACGCTGGGTTTCATCCCTGATGATGCTCTGCCAGGCTTCTACTGCAACTGTCTTCAGTTCCTGCTTGTTCTTGGGGCGTTTTGCCTTCAGTTTTGTCTTTAGCAGGTGAAATGCATGCTCAATCGGATTCAGGTCAGGTGATTGACTTGGCCATTGCATAACATTCCACTTCTTTCCCTTAAAAAACCCTTTGGTTGCTTTCGCAGTATGCTTCGGGTCATTGTCCATCTGCACTGTGAAGCTCCGTCCAATGAGTTCTGAAGCATTTTGCTGAATATGAGCAGATAATATTGCCCGAAACACTTCAGAAATCTTCTCTTGATTATTGACTTTGACACACATACACCTACCTCCTGGAGAGTGTTCTTGATCTGGCCAACTGTTGTGAAGGGTGTTTTCTTCACCAGGGAAAGAATTCTTAGGTCATCCACCACAGTTGTTTTCTGTGGTCTTCCGGGTCTTTTTGTGTTGCTGAGCTCACCGGTGTGTTCTTTCTTTTTAAGGATGTTCCAAACAGTTGATTTGGCCACACCTAATGTTTTTGCTATCTCTCTCATGGGTTTGTTTTGTTTTTTTCAGCCTAATGATGGCTTGCTTCACTGATAGTGACAGCTCTTTGGATCTCATATTGAGAGTTGAAAGCAAACGATTCCAAATCCAAATAGCACACTTGAAATGAACTCTAGACCTTTTATCTGCTCCTTGTAAATGGAATAACACACACCTGGCCATGGAACAGCTGAGCAGCCAATTGTCCCATTACTTTTGGTCCATTTAAAGGGGGAGGCACAAATACAAATTGTTGTAATTCCTACACTGTTCACCTGATTTGGATGCAAATACCCTCAAATTAAAGCTGAAAGTCTCCAGTTAAAGCACATCTTATTCATTTCATTTCAAATCCATTGCGGTGGTGTATAGTGCCAAAAAGATTAGAATTGTGTCGATGTCCCAATATTTATGGACCTGACTGTGTGTATATATATATATATATATATATATATATATATATATATATATATATATATATATATATATATATATATATATATATATATACTGGTGTAATTCTTCTGTGTATACTGTATCTCCAACACCGTGCCTTCCTAAAGTGCAGTGTGCTCATTTCTTGTAAAACAGTGCTTCACCCAAAGTGACACATGAATCTGCTCACCAGATATCTCTGGCCACAAAGTGACCAACAGGCATGTAGTATAGGGGAAACTTCCTCAGTTAAAACAGGGTCCTCCAAGCCAACTGCAACTCCAATCGATGGTTTTCAATATCGATCAAACTTTATTCAATAGATGATGAATGGTAATCCTCAAAATATTACACCTTAAAAGTGCAAATCCAACGCTCCTTATCCTTATATCTGTAAAGATTGGCTTCCCCCATGAACGAGCCACAGAGAGGCAACATAGTGCAATACTGTCTTTTATTTAAAAAGCACTTACATGCCTTACTTACACAGTACAACGGATAGCAGCTCAGCTGGGGGATGAGGCAGGGGTCGGTCCGTCACTCAGATTGTGAAGTAGGAAGCGCGGCGCACGTCTCAGCTGGAAATGGAAGTGAGAGCTCCTGTATCTTCGTGCTCATGCGCACGTCATCAGGAAAATGGACACCAATATATAATTTTATATATATATATATATATATATATATATATATATATATATATATATATATATATATATATATATATATATATATATATATATATATATATAGATATAGGACTGGTTTGGCACTATTTTCATGGTATAGGTGTTGTTATAAATATTACACTCACACAGGTGTGGGTGATGTTATATATATATATATATATATTATGGTTTTGCGCCCAATTTTTCACTATTTATGCGTTATTAGTTTTTCACAAATTTTTTTGGTGCGGCATCACAATATTGTTTGTATAAAATTATTTTTTGGCGCAGTTTCTCATTTTATATTTTCACCAAATTACAATATATTCCACCCATTCTAACCCACTAGCTGACCTTGGTTCTTTTTCCACATGGCGTTGGAGACAGGCAGTCCTTGATTCCCAAGGAATGGCCTAAGTTTCTGTGGGACTGCTCCCTGAGGTAAAGAATATGCCGATTGGTGGAGGTAGTTTAGATAGGATCCAGTAACAGATGACCGCTGTGGACCTGGGAGCCGACTTGTAAACAAAGAAGGGCTAAGGGCAGGAAAAGAGTTAGAAGTCTCAGAAGCCAGTTTGCTGACTGAAGGCAGTTGACCACCAGGGACGGAGGAAACTGAAACTGTTGCAATGGATTTTGTTGGATCCTCAGCCACTGGGAGGGGGGTGTCTTTCTTGGCGCACTGGATAACACTTGTCTGGCGGCTCACTGAAGCTGGCTTAATATCAGTGGGTGGAGGCATGGTTGTTGTGCTGTCGGAGCGTGAAAGGTTGTCAGAACACACATGAAGGTGCTTAAACAGTGAGCGGTGTGTACGAAATGGCTGCATACAGTTCTCACACCTATAGAAGGAAAATGCATGAAACTGTTAAAATAGGGTTTGGTTTCCAACCTTTATATGATATAATCATACCCGAACTGTGTGCTGCATACAGTCCTCAAACATTATCCTGGGGATTTCAATAAAGCATTACACTTTCTGGTGCCGCTTTTCTTTAGAATTACTAGTACCCAATTCAGGCAAGCATTTCCACCAGTTTCAGCATCATTGCTGACATGTGCGACAATTTCCGATAATTCAAACTACTACCACTTTAAGAACCTGTTGCTATGGTAGCGACAGATTTTTAAAGTTACCGCCAGTTAGGAGTTTAGGAATCTGGCAGTAACTAAGACCCAGGTCTGAGCTGGGGTACAGAGGTAGTTGCATTTCTCTGCTGGGAATCTGTCATGAATGTGGCAGCTTCCCGCACAGGGCTCTATACCCAATCCCATTCAGCTGTCAAACAGGAGATTCCCTGGCCGAAAGCTCAATGTAAACAAAGTGGTTTGGGATACTGGCGATGCCATTATCAAAATATGGCAATGCCCATATTAGCGAAATTTAAAGCTAGGTACACAAGGGCTGAAAATTGTCCACAAATGGTCGGTTCAGCAGTTACCGGCCGACTTTTAGCCAGTGTTAACATCTCCTCGTCCGTCGAAGCTGGTCTCATGACCGGAATCTGTCGAACGAGCATGCTGGAAAACCAGCAGCTGATCGGCATCCGATCAGTGCTTGCAGCCAATAGCCTCCTCAGCTTTTTTCCTTCAGCCCGCTGGGTTGAACAGAAAAAAAAAAAAAACCCCTGTGTATGCATCAGGTTTAACTAGCCCCGGAAGGTTTTAGGAGCCACAATTTTGAAAAAAAAACAAACAACAACAAAAAAAAAAAAACGATTTACTTTTTGCTATAACAAATATCCTCAAAAATGTTTTTAAAAAACAAAATTTCTTCACGAGTTTAGGCCAATATATATTCTTGTACATATTTTTGAAAAAAAACCCCAAAAAAACACAATAAGCGTATATTGATTGGTTTGCGCAAAAGTTATAGCGTCTACAAACTATGGGAAAGATTTATGGCATTTCTATTAATTTTTTTTTAACTAGTAATGGTGGTGATCTGCGATTCTTATTGGTATTGCGACAGACAGATCGGACACTTGACACATTTTTGGGACCATTGACATTTATACAGCGATCAGTGCTATAAAAATGCACTGATTACTGTGTAAATAACACTAGGGGGCGATCATGGGGTTAAATGTGTGTTCCCTCATTGTGTTCTAACTGTATGGGGATAGGACTGAGTAGGAGAGGAAACATTTTGCTTTTCCTACTTACTAGGAACAAACGACATGTCTCCTCTCCTCTGACAGCACAGGGATTTGTGTGTTCACACACACACACACACACACACACACACACACACACACACACACACAAATCCCCATGCTGGCGCTCGTCCATCGGGCCCTCGCCGTGCAGCAGGCGCGTCCTTCCGGTGGCGTGCGCCCTCTGGCGGCTCTTAAAGGAACCCCGTATATGTGCAGGGTTTTGTGCAGCAGTGCCATTGTGCCGCAGTATATGTATGCAAGCCGGTCGGGAACTGGTTAAAGCGGAACTATACTGCATCTGAGCACCACAAACCAAAAACTCTATTAAATTAATTTTTAATATTCAAAGCAATCTCCCCCATTCATCCATCTCTCCATGCTTTAGTTTCCTGAGAAATGACTTTGAAAAAGACCCCCTAGCATTTCTGGCTGTGGCCATCTTGAACAAGGCTAGTAGCATTTACTTCCTGGAATCAATCTACCTTTAGCTTAGGCATGCAGGCAGGAGTGTGTGCTTAGCTAAGAAAACCCCACCTCCACTCCTGAATACTCCTGGGATGTATGACATCATTTCAAGAAATGTAAAAGAAAAGTTTAAAACAATATAATATACTTTCCTATCTATTTACTAATGCTAGCGGCATTAGGATTAAAAAAAACACTTCAGTGTTGATTGGGAGAGTGCAGTTCCTCTAATGCTGCGTACAAACAAGCGGACTTTTCGATGGACTAGGTCCGGCGGACCGGACTCCGTCGGACAATTCGACAGTGTGTGGGCTCCAGCGGACTTTTTTTTCCCCCAAAAGTCCGATGGTCCTAGAAATAAAACATGTTTCAAATCTTTCCGACGGACTCAAGTCCGGTCGAAAAGTCCGCTCGTCTGTATGCTAGTCCAACTGACAAAAACCGAGGCTAGGGCAGCTATTGGCTACTGGCTATGAACTTCCTTATTTTAGTCCGGTCGTACGTCATCACGTACAAATCCGTCGGACTTTGGTTGATCGTGTGTAGGCAAGTCCGTTCATTCGAAAGTCCGTCGAAAAGTCCGCCGGACCCAGTCCATCGAAAAGTCCGCCCGTGTGTACGTGGCATTACTGTGGGTGGGTGAACTGAGGGACAATTTCCCCCAATAGGTCATACTTTTAATAGACAATGGACGGCAATTGGTGGATTAAAAAAAAAAATCGCTATGGTATGAAATAGCAACTATGGATCCACCCACTGCGGCATGCGGTCAATTACCAGCGAGGTGGACCCGATGGGTTCTGGCTCTGTTAAACACACTACAAAATTCCTTCAGTGTGATGGGCAAACTGGACAGGGAGGAGGGAGTGCACTGAGGAAGCGCTGTCCAGTACGGACACTCCAAACTCAGTACCAGGCTCCAACAGATTCATGCACTGATCTTGTATAATAAGCAATTAGAAATAAAGAGAATTGAAGCATGATATAAATTAGTGCTTCCATCATCTTCTACTTTCCACAATTGAGAAGAACAATCCAAAACCACCACTGACTTTGTTTAAAGCCCAACTCAGGGAAACTTGGAAATTCTCCCCTGAAGTGTGGCTGCGCCTACACTGCAAGGTTTAACTGCTCGTTTTAGGTTTAAGGGAGAGTAAAAGCACTTTTCTTACTCGATCCTGCGCTACCCTGGTAAACGGGATCCCCCATGTTCCAACGATGGACTGTCCCTCTGCAGCATTACATTCAGAGCAGGGCTATAGACTACTGCATTAGTTTTGATGACATCAGGACTTTAGACCACTGGCACATGGGGGAGGAGACTGTGGGCACCAGTCTAGCAATGTGAAGGATTGGGCAAGTAAATCTTCTTTTCCCTAGACCTAAACATGCAATTAATCCTTGCAGTGTGGGCGCAGCCCTACCGCAAGTGAGAATTTTCCAGAGTTGGGCTTTAACCACTTGCTTACCGGGCACTTAAACCCCCCTCCTATCCAGACCAATTTTCAGCTTTCAGCACTGACACACTTTGAATGACAATTGCGCGGTCATACAACACTGTACCTATATGAAATTTTTATCATTTTTTCACCACAAATAGAGCTTTCTTTTGGTGGTATTTGATCACCTCTGCAGTTTTTACTTTTTGTTAAAAAAAAAATGTAAAAAACTGAATTTTTAAAAAAAAAATAAAAAAATAATTTTTTTATATTTTGTTATAAAAAATTTAAAACAGGTAATTTTTCTCCTTCATTGATGTGCAGTGATGGGCACTGATCAGTTACACTGACAGACAGCACTGCTAGGTGGCACTGATTGGCACTACTGGTGGGCATTGATAGGTGGCACTATTAGGTGGCACTGATGAGGCAGATGTGCCTCTTCCACTTCGGGACCGATGTCCCTCACATCTGAGCCAGTGATTGGCTTTTTTTTCTACTCACGCTGTCAGTGTGAGTAGAAAAAAAAAAACGATTACCGATCTTTTGTTTACATCATGTGATCAGCTGTCATTGGCTGACAGCTGATCACATGGTAAGGGGCCGGGACCTTAGATCGGTGATCACCCGAGTCTCAGTGACTCGGTGATCACAGCGCGCCGCGCAGAGCACGTGCACAGGGGAGGCCGTCATATGACGGCCTCCCGGGAATTCAGGTCCAAGTGGCTAAGTGGCTAAGTACATGACTGAAAACATTATCGTGTGTTACAATAGCATCTACATTTCAATTATTTAATTGAGTACAACCCACTAAAAAGGGGGTGCAGAATATGACATCCTTCTGTAAATATTTGAACCATTCATTTTCATACGGCTATAGTTCCACTAGGGTCTACAAAAGTGCAAGTGTCCTCATTATTAGATTTCAACAATGGTCTCCAATCTCGACAATTCAGTTCAACAGACTTACTTAAAATAGCGATTTGGCTTGTAATGGACCTTTAGATGGGTCATAAGGTCTTGCATACTGTCCAGTGTCTCACCACAGTCATTCATTGAGCATATGAACTTTTTATCTGCAAATGAAAATATGGTCAGAAATAAACACACCGTTATAGTCCTTTTACTTAGATATCAGTAATGTAAATTAGGTATACAGGTCGCGTAAAGTGTAATGTTACTAGGGTGATAAGCCCCACTAGGTATTCAGTCAAAAGGGAGTTTGTATACTTCTGTTTTTTGTTCTTTTTGAGTGCAAAACAAAATATAAAATATACCTGTAATTGTTATATTGCCACAACAAGGACAGCAAGAAGCTTATATGGAGCAAGAACTGGTGTGAATTATTCAATGTATTCCATAAAGCACTGTGTAAATGATAAATAATGACCTCCAAAAAGGTATACTACACCCTACCTATCCCCAAATGCAACTGCTGCTTAGCAAATCATTTAAGACTTCTGCATACATGTTACGGTTTTAGCTGTTCTATTAGAAGAAAATGCTAGCTTAGTGGTTAGCACTAATGCCTTGCAGCACTGGGGTCCATGGTTTGACTTCCTACCAGAACACTATCTGCATGTCCCCCCTGTTCTTGTGGTAGATTGATTGGCTCCTGTCTTAATTGTCCCTAGTACGTGTATATATGCATGTAAGGCTGAGAGCTTAGATTGTAAGCTCTTTGAGGACAGGGACTGATATCAATGTACAGTGTTGTAAAGTGCTACGTAAATGGTTAGCGCTATATAAATATCTTCAATGAAAAAAAAAAAAAAAAATCAATAAGAATGTTTGCCTGATAAGTGGTATACAGGAGTTCAATTATTTTCTCAGTACATTTGTGTGACAGACTGTCATTGCAGACTTCCTTCTGAAAATGCTAGTTACCTGGCTGTCTGTGGCTTTTATATTTTTGAAGCCTGTGAATTTAAAACACCTGATTAGTAGATTTCAACTTAGATGATTATTAAAGTACTGAATACAAAGCATCACTGCAACAACCAAGCAATTAGCATTTCCAGAAGACATTAGTAATGTTAGTCTACAAATTTCACTCAGCATAGATTTCCTTTAAGGGCCAATTCACATCTATGCATTGTGGCAATGCACATTACTGCAACACAGAGCAGTGCACTTCATACGCCTCAGTGCATCGCAGTGCCCTTCATTTCCAATAACACGTGGGAACACTCATGTGTTGCAGCACACCACAAAGCAAGCTATACACACAACTGCGGGGGTAATGGTGTGCTTCATTACAACAAAAATGGTGCAGATCTGATTTTTGAACCATCGTGTTGTGCTTGAATCCCATTGAGATGACTGACCTAATGCAAAGCACACAACATAATACAGGTGCCTTAAATGCACCAAAACTCCCCATCTAGGTGTATATGGGCCCTCAAACTGGTCAAACCAAAACCCTGAAATTTTATATATACTCGTTGAACACAAGTACAACATTTGTGGACATTTTCAAAACTAAAAAAAAAAAAAAAGGAGATACATGCAGTGGAATCTTCAGATGCCCACAGATCTTTTAGCAAAGATTGCATTAGAAAAGTACAATTTGGGCAAAACATGTTTTTTTAAAGCTTAAAGTGATTGCAAAGGATAAATTTTTTCCCCCAAAAATAACAAATATATGGTACTTACCTGCTCTGTGCAATGGTTTTGCACAGAACAGCCCTGAGCCTCCTTTTCTCAGGTCCACCGCCAGCGCTTCTGGCTCCCTCCTTCTACTGTGTGCCCCCATAGCAAGCTTGCTATGCTCCACCTTCACGATCTCCACCTTGTCCAATCAGAGAATACCTTGCATTCAATAAGAAAAATGCAAGCCATTCTGTGAATGGTGCCTAAGCTGAGAGCGTGACACCCTAGAAGCTAGTGGAGAGCACAGTAATAGTGTTGCCTACTACAGGGATTTCCAGCTACCACACGAATCCCATACTTACATTGGTCCTAACTGGATCAAGGTAGCCATGTAAAATATCCATACCTAAACTTCAGCTTTAAAAACATAAAAAAGGTATCAAACTGTAAAAGAACATTTTAAAGACCAGCTGCAGCTATTTATGAACAGAACCAGCACTGTTGTGAATATAGCCAGTTAAATGACAAGTATCACTGTCATTTATATTGCTTCAGTCCACAAAAAAGTCTCTATAGCGAAGAAAGGATATACAACCAGATAGAAAAACATTTCTAGTAGACTTCTTACCTTGCATAGACTCAGTGGGTTTATAGTGGACAGACACGTGGGTAATAAGATCTTGCATGGTGAGAAACGATCGATTACAACCATATGTAGTACATCGATGACCCCTTTCTGTCCAGGATATAGGAGACAGCATAGAAATTATAAGGATCTACTTAAAAAAGATAATTAATAAGAGCTGGTATACATTTTACAAGCAGCTCTGCATTTACAAACAGTGCTTTTTAAGAAGATCCAGCATAAATGAGTACACCCCAACAGATTTGTCAGAAAACATTTACTTTCCTTTCAGAACCAACATTTTCTATGGGACACTATACTACAACATGAGTATAGCCACGATTAAGGCCTGACAACTGAAACGTGTTGGCTTTCTTTTTGACTGCTGTTCACATGCAATAATAAAATGATGTTTTAGCTGACTTTCATAGCAACAGCCTGCCTCCTTTTTTGCATGGACTATATGGAGGTTTACAGAGACTTCATAGGCCGAGTGCTGTGTTCTTGAGGCTCACCAGGCATTGCACAGGATGTAGTAGCTCGGATGCACTGATTGCAACAAAGATTTGTTAATTTGCACAAACAAAAAAGTATTTTTCCTAACAAATTCATTTAAGCCCATCTTGCAAAACTGAATACACCCCAATGAAAGTCTTAGGCCCCTTTCACACCAGCGAGAAAACTGACAGGCAGACTGGACCACCCATTGTTCTCTATGGGGCGGTGGATGTCAGCGGACATGTGTCCACTGACACCCGCCGGGCATCCGATCCACTAAAAATAGACGTGTAACGATATGTTCGCCATCCATCCAGCGGATCAGATGACAAATCGGATAGAAACAGACATGCAGTCCGTTTCCATCTGACCGCCTCATAGAGGATTGTGTCCGAGCAGACAGATTCCGCTTGGACGGATCCGCTCCATCTGAAAGGGGCCTTAGGAGCAAAGCTTGAGCCCCTGTTCTCAGTGAACACGGGTTTGAAATCGTGCGAGTTTAGCTGAACTTGCACAATTTCAAACCTGCATTTCAGTATGAGTTCTGGGGAGGTGTGGGTTCATGCACAGATGTCTATTAAAATCGCCCCCGAAGTCGCCAAAAGTAGCGGCGCCGCACGGATTGGGACAGTGCCGGTGCCGGCAATAGGCTGCGATTTGGCATGTCAAATCATACCAATGTAAAAGGGGGATTAGACAACAAAATCCTAATGAACAAGAATTCAACTACAGGCGAGTGTAATTATTCATTAAACTGTTGTCCAGGAGACAGGCGAATATAAAAGAGCATTACTTAAAGAAAACCCCTTCCCATTTCATGCTGTCAGCAATGGCACCACATGGAAGAGAAATGTCACAAGGCCTGAGAAAGAAAATAATTTATTTACACAAGAAAGCTGAAGGCTACAAGAAGATCAGCAAAGCTTTACTTATCAGTCTGTATATTGTAGCAAAAGTGATACAAAAATGTAACAAAGATGGAACTGCAACCATCTCACAGAGACGTCCAGGCCGTCCACGGAAGTTAACACCGCGTCAGGAGCGTCTTCCTATAAGAAGGGTTGAAGAGACTCGCCATGCAAATTCACTGCAGTTAGCTAAAGAAGTAGAAAGCCAAACTGGGGTGATTGTTTCCAGTGACACAATATGGCGTACACTACAGAGGAATGGCATACATGGGTGTCATCCACAAAGGAAGCCTCTCCTAAAGCCCATGCACAAAAAAAGCCTGCCTACAATTTACCAGGGCCAATGCTGAAAAAGGACAATACTACTGGGACTCTGTACTCTCGAGTAATGAGACCAAGATAAATGTTTTTGGAACTGATGGCTTCAAAACTGTATGGCGTTGCAAAGGTGAGGTGTACAAAGAAAAATGCATGGTGCCTACAGTGAAACATGGTGGTGGCAATGTCTTTCTGTGGGACTGCATGAGTGCTACTGGTGTCGGGGAGCTGCATTTCATTGATGATATCATGAATTCACAGATGTACTGCTCTACATTGAAAGAGAAGATGCTACCATCACTCCGTTAGTCGTCGTGCACTTTTCCAACATAACAATGATCCAAAACACACATCTAAGGCCACTGTTGCATTTCTGAAGAACAGGGTGAAAGTGAACACCTATGGGGAATTCTGAAGAGACAAGTTGAGCTTTGAGCATCACTCTCCATCCAGCATCCAGGCTTGAAAAGAGGTCGTTCTTGAAGATTGAAAAAAGATAGATGTTGAAATATGACACCAACTTGTTCATTCCATGCCTAGAAGACTCGGTGCTGTCCCTACAAATCATGGAGGTCATACAAAATACTAGATGTAGCAGTTTTTGTTGTGGGGTGTATTCATTTTTGCATCAGCTAATTTGAGTAAAACTGAAAATTTTGCAATCTAAGTTATATTATTAACGTTACTTTCATGTAGTGAGCTAAACAAATGTTCTATATAACTCAGTTTTGTAAAAATTTTGGAAATTGTTCTTGTGTTCATTAGGATATTGATTCAAATCTTATTTTTTAAAAAGGGGTGTACTCATGTATGCCTTATTTTAATGTGCAATCCAAAGTACCAAAGGCAAAAACAAAACAAAAGTATTGATTCGAAACGAACAGTATCTTTGTGTTTCCACTGTTGGAACAAGTGAATAACTGGCCTGAACTACTAAACACATAAACAGAAGCAGGATTTGGGTTACTGTTGCCTAAAATCACCTGTGCAAGAAGTATGCTTTATGCAACGCAAATCAGATAAGACCAAGCAGCTATTTTAATCACATATTACTACTACTAATACAAGTGGTCCTTGGGTTACAAACATCCGACTTACAAATGGAGGACGACAACAGGAAGTGCGAGGAAATCTACACATAGGAAGGGAAATTCACTCTTGTAAGAGTTATTGTGGAAAAACTGTGTCTCTTCTGATGCTTTAATCGCCAATCCTTGTTTCCACAACAACCCAAAATTTTCTAAATCCAATTGTCATAGGGACAGAATGTGAGGTGAAATCTTCTGAACAGGGGCACAGACAGCAAAACAAACATTAAAAGGGGTGTTAACCCTTCCCTATGCTAACAAAAAAAATTTATTTTTTTGGGCTGGAGTTAAAAATGTACCTGTTCTGATGTACAAACAAATTCAGCTTAAGAACAAACCTACAGACCCCATCTTGTTTGTAACCCGAGGACTGCCTGTACTACCCTGTTTGCCCGAAAATAAGACCTAGCGTGAGTTTCTGGGATGGCTGCAATATAAGCCCTAGTTAAAGTCCTTGTAAAATCATGTAATCAGTTCTGTAAAAAGATTATATAATGTGCAGGGTGTCTCTGCTTGTGTAACTTTATTGTGGAAAATACCTAATTTACAGCGCCGCTCGTGACCCGTCAGAGCTGTTCTGTTCTCCTCCCGGCTGACATCAGCAGCCCCTCCCTCTGCAGTGCTCGGTGCGGGCTGACATCAGCGGGGATCTTGGCCTCTCCCTCTGCAGTATTCGGAGCGGGGAAGAAGAGGTCCGGTGGGTCACGGGAGCACCCAGCGGCGCTGTTAATAAGGTATTTTCCACAATAAAGTTACAAACGAGACACACTGCACATTATATAATCTTTTTACAAGGTCTTTAACCACTTCACTACCCAGCCATAGTCATATGACGTCCTCGGATGGGATCTCCCATCCTGGGTGGACGTCACATGACGTCCTGGGATTCCTGGCCGTCTAGGGGGTGCGCGCGCGCGCCCGCTGCGTTGCTCGGGACCCGGTGCGTGTGCCCGGCGGCCGCGATGTCCGCCGGGCAACGGCGATTGCCCGTTAACCGGGCCAGACCATGGATCTGTGTGTGTAAACACACAGATCCACAGCCTGTCAGCTCTGAGGAGAGCGATCTGTGTTCCCAGAACGGAGGAACACTGATCGGTCTCCTCCCCTTGTGTGTCCCCTCCCCCTACAGTTAGAAGCATTCCCTAGGAAACACATTAACCCCTCCCCGCCCCCTAGTGGTTAACCCCTTCACTGCCTGTCACATTTACACAGTAATCAATGCAATTTTATAGCACTGATCGCTGTATAAATGTGAATGGTCCCAAAAATGTGTCAAAAGTGTCCGATGTGTCCGCCATAATGTCGCAGTCACGAAAAAAAATCGCGATCGCCGCTAAAAATATAAATAAATATTTTTTTTTTAAATGCCATAAATCTATCCCGTATTTTGTAGACGCTATAACTTTTGCGCAAACCAATCAATATACGCTTATTGCGATTTTTTTTACCAAAAATATGTAGAAGAATATGTATCGGACGAAACTGAGGAAAAAATTTTTTTTTTTTTTTTTAAATTGGGATATTTATCATAGCAAAAAGTAAAAATATTGTGTTTTTTTCAAAATTGTCGCTCTTCTTTTGTTTATAGCGCAAAAAATAAAAACCGCAGAGGCGATCTAATACCACCAAAAGAAAGCTCTATTTGTGGGGAAAAAAGGACTTCAATTTTTTTTGGGTACAATGTTGCACGACCACGCAATTGACGTTTAAAATGCGACAGCGCTTAAAACTAAAAATTGGCCTGGGAAGGAAGGGGGTGAAATTGCCCTGTATTGAACCGGTTAAGTAAGGATTATTTTTGGAATTACAGAATTTCACAATGCTGACTCATAAGCTGACAGGGGAAGGAACATTTTTGTACATACCCTAAATAAATAAGACAACCCCTGAAAATAAGCCCCAGTGTGTTTTTCTGTAGCCAAAAGTAATAAAAGACCCGGTCTTATTTTCAGGGAAACACGGTAGTATTATCATTAAAAAATAATTTGTATAAGTTTTTTTAGAAAAAAAAATAATAATTCGGATTGGTTTCTATGTAGAAGTAAGCCTGATTTTGCACTCCCAAGCTTTAGTAAATAAACCCCCATGAGACAGCGCAGGATCCACACCACATTTTATAAACACAACAATACAGGCCACGTTGTGGAGCAATACTTAAATGTGCACCAGATATCAGTATCTACTCTCAGTTTTAAAGCGTACCTAATCCCCAAAAAACATCTAACCACTTCAATACAGGGCACTTTTCACCCCATTCCTGCCCAGGCCAATTTTCAGAGCTGTCGCACTTTGAATGACAATTGCGAGGTCATGCAATACTAGGGCCTGTTTAGGCAGGAGCCAATTAACTTACCATCATGTCATACAACAATAATAAAAATTTCATTTGAGTACACCCAAACGAAATTTTTAGAATTGTTTTGAGACAGACTTTCTTTCGTTGGCATTTAATCACCACTGGGTTTTTATTTTTGCTAAACAAACGAAAAAAGACATTTTGAAATAAAATGTTTTTTCTTAGTTTCTGTGTTCTTATTTTGCAAATAAGTAATTTTTCTTCTTCACTATAGTGTGTGTGCTGATGAGGCTGCACTAATGGGCTGCCCTGATCATCAGTGTTAACAATTTGCTGACAGGTTTACCGGTTGATGGCTCTCCTTTCTTTACAGACACAACGTGGGAGGAAAGGATTGGCGATAACCGTTAAGTCTGTTTACATGTGATCAGTTGTGATTGGACACAGCTGATCACATGGTAAAAGGCAGCTGTAATTGGCTTTTTACCACAATCTGTGATCCAAAGGATACATCGGTCACAGAACGTGCTGGATGCGGGCCCCAGCCCGCATCCAGCATTAAACCTTCTTTGTCCAGCTCTCCCTCCCCCCCCTTATACTTACCTGAGCTTGATCTTGATCCAGCGCTGTTCAAGAGCAGCAGCTCTCTCCTTCCTCATAGGCAGCATAGAGCACATTCTTGAGACAAGTGCCAGCAACAGGAATGCAGAGGGATAGGGGGCTGTCAGTCTCCTGTCCTCTGCATTCCTCTTGCTACTGTTGTTTGGGAAAGTGCACAGGGCCAAAACAAGCAGCTGCCTCCTTCCGAGTTAGGTTATCGGATAGCCACTAGGGGAAAAGGGTGGTGAGCAGATGGAATGCCAAGTGAAAATAAATATATATTTATTACATACATACACACACACACACACACACACACACACACACCGTATATACTGGAGTATAAGCCGAGTTTTTCAGCACATTTTTTTTTGCTGAAAGTGCCCCCCTTGGCACTTTCAGCACAAGAAAATGACATTTTCCGAACCGACTTTGGGGCCCCGTGTCCCGGGGCCCCTTGGTGCTAAAAACCCCAACCCAGTGAAACTAGCAGTACAACATATCCAAAGCTGGGGTTCCTAACACCCCAAAATCGGTTCGGAAAATGTTATTCTCTGCTGCACAAAAGTGCTTGATATTTTCTGAACCGAATTTGGGGCCACGTATCTCAGGGCCACTTGGAACCCCAGCTTTGAATATGTTGTAGTGCTATTTCCACTGGGTTTGCACATCAAATTTGGGGTTCTTAGTACCAAGTGGCCCAGAGATACGGGGCCCCAAAGTCGGTCAACTGTGTCCAACTGCAGCAATGTCATTTCAGAACCCTTTGGGTCCAGAGACCCCAAAATTTGGCTGCAGCTAGGGGGCAAAACACAATTTTTGGGGGGAAAAAACAAAAAACAAAACACACTTTAATGAATTAATGAGAAAGCGAACAGTAAAAAGTTAGCCTATTTTTTTTTGTATAATGTGAAAGAAGATGTTACGCCGTGAGAATCGTCATCTTTATTCTAAGCAAAAAAAAATTGTGATTCTCATTTTGGCCAGAGTCGTGCAGCTCTAGTGTGTATCTATGTTTGTGCACATTCAGGCACATAGTAAGTTTGGTGTGCATACAGTTTGCTTATTCAGACAGGATCAATGCATAATTGTCTGTGCCTATAGTTCAGTACGTCAGGCCCATTATGAACACAAAGCTGTAAAAAGACATAATGGATTCAATTCCCCACACATACTTGAGCCTTGGAGGTTCCGCCTTCTGCCTCCTTCTCTCGGTCTCTTGGATTCCATTTTGACTCCTCTGACAGTCTTTGATGTAGAGGGACCAGCGTCTTCATTTTTTCCCTTACTTTGTTGGTCTGCTGGGGTATCTTCTGATTTATCCTTAAACCAAAAGTAAAGCAATCCATAGTAAATATGTATAAAAATATTTAAAAAAAAAAAAAAAACATCTGGTTACTTGTGAAAAATAGATTACAACTATTATTAGTGGTGCACCGAAATTTTGTCCGCCAAAAATTTGCATCCGAAAATTGTGTTTTCTGCATCTGGGCGAAAGAAAAAGTGTTGATAATAAGGCTGAAAAGGGGGCGGTCCGCTCCAGGTGCCACACTAGTCCTCCTGGTGCGCCCCTGTCACAGTCCACCCCTTCGTCCTCCCCCTCTCATTTCGAATCTCCTCCTCCTGTCGCAACGAGCTCCCACTGTGTCACGAAGCTGGATTGAATCACCGGACGGCGCTGTAACAATGTCCCGCCTCCTAGACCAGCTTTTGTGATAGACGGCACACTGATCCAATGCCGGCCTAGGAGGTGGGACATTGTTACAGCACTGCCCGGCGATTCAATCCAGCTCCGTGACACAGCGCGAGATCGCCTTACCAGACACCGGTGAGACTGCATTGATCTTGCGTACCATGTCTGCAATCTCTGACCATCTCCTGTATCATGTCTGCTAGAGATGCACTAAATAGAAATTTTGCTAATACTATTAGCAGTGTGTTTAACCACTTCAGCCCCGGAAGATTTTACCCCCTTCCTGACCAGAGCGCTTTTTGCGATTCGGCACTGCGTCGCTTTAACTGACAATTGCGCGGTCGTGCGACGTGGCTCCAAAACAAAATTGACGTCCTTTTTTACCCACAAATAGAGCTTTCTTTTGGTGGTATTTGATCACCTGTGCAGTTTTTATTTTTTGCGCTATAAACAAAAAAAAGCGACAATTTTGAAAAAAAAAAAAAAAAACACACAATATTTTGTACTTTTTGCTATAATAAATATCTCCATAAAAAAAAAAAGAAATTTTTTCTCAGTTTAGGCTGATATGTATTCTTCTACATATTTTTGGTAAAAAAAAAAAAAATAGCAATAAGCGTATATTGATTGGTTTGCGCAAAAGTTATAGCGCCTACAAAATAGGGGATAGATGTATAGTATTTTTATGATTATTTTTTTACTAATAATGGCAGCGATCTGCGATTTTTATCATGACTGCGACATTATGGTGGACACATCGGACAATTTTGACACATTTTTGGGACCATTGGCATTAATACAGCGATCAGCGCTATAAAAATGCATTGATTACTGTAAAAATGTCACTGGCAGTGAAGGGGTTAACACTAGGGGGCAGTGAAGGGGCTGTGCTCCCTGGGAGGTGATTCTAACTGAAGGGGGAGGGGACTGACTACAGGAAGTGACGGATCGTGGTTCCTAGCTAATAGGAACATACGATCTGTCACTCCTCTCAGAACAGAACAGGGATTTGTGTGTTTACACATACACACTTCCCTGTTCTGTCCCTCGTGCTCGCGACCATCGGCCACAAGCATCGGGACCCCCGCTGTGCAGCGCGCGCACCTGCTATCCCGACCCCGCAAGCCGACGTATAAGGATGAGCTCCGGCGTTTTCGCACAGCCCACGTGCAGAGCCCGCCAGGAAGTGGGCTGTGCGAACACGCCGAAGCTCATCCTTATTGATGTAGCCATCAGTTATTGATGTAGCCGCAGTATAACTGTGGCGGCTGGTCGGGAAGCAGTTAAAGGGGTTGTAAACCCTCGTGTTTTTTCACCTTAAAGCATCCTATGCATTAAGGTGAATAAACACCTGGCAGTGACCAGCCCCCTCGTTTTATTTACGTGAGCCCCGTATTTCTGTTGGTGGAGACGCGCTCTCCCTCTCTCCACATGGTCCCGGCTCTTGATTGGATAGATTGATAGCAGCGCAGCCATTAGCTCCCGCTGCTGTCAATCAAATCCAATGACGCGAGCGCCGGGGGGCAAGGCCAAGGAATCTTTTCCTCCCACCTTCTGTAAAAGATCCGGCGGGATCTTTTACAGAAGTTGGGAGGAGAGGGGAGGGGGCTCTGATGGGATCTCCCGTGTAAATGGGGGGCTCTGATGGGATCTCCCGTGTAAATGGGGGGCTCTGATGGGATCTCCCGTGTAAATGGGGGGCTCTGATGGGATCTCCCGTGTAAATGGGGGGCTCTGATGGGATCTCCCGTGTAAATGGGGGGCTCTGATGGGATCTCCCGTGTATATAGGGGGCTCTGATGGGATCTCCCGTGTATATGGGGGGCTCTGATGGGATCTCCCATGTATATGGGGGGCTCTGATGGGATCTCCCATGTATATGGGGGGCTCTGATGGGATCTCCCATGTAAATGGGGGGCTCTGATGGGATCTCCCATGTAAATGGGGGGCTCTGATGGGATCTCCCATGTAAATGGGGGGCTCTGATGGGATCACATTTGGAGTTTTTGCTTCATTTTATTTTTTTCTGTTCTAAATCATATGCAGATTGAAAAAAAAAAGTCCACATAGAAACTATTCATTCATTTCAATGTGATTCCTTAATTTATTTTTTTACATTATCCCCTCCTTTATAAAAGGATGATTTTCAGCCCATAAATTACATCTGTAAAATCTAGGATGTGGGCCCCGTGGTGGAATTCTCGGAGACCCCTGCACTAGATAAGTTGATGGTAGATGGAAAGGACACTGTACAATCAGATTGTCAGCCCTACAACATCAATGTCATAGACATAAGAGCTGAAGCCTGTGTTCCCTGCTGGCAGCTCCCTATGTAGGTCAATCAGCTTCTTCCTGCTCTGACATCCGCACACCTCGTCCAATAATGGAGTCCTGCCAGTCTATTGTCCATTATGGCTCACCAGCCAGCCTATTCACACTTTTTTCCGGCTCAGTAACAGTTAATAGGCATCAAGCAGCCACGCCCTCCCCTATAAAGCCACCGCACGTCCACAAAAGGCAACCAATGACTAGCCGGCTCACGGAGGCATCTCTTAACCCCTGCTTGTCCTTCTAGGACAAACACTTCCTTGTACAGTACATGTTATGCTGGAATTCCAATGTTTACAGGAGAACGTCCTATAGACAAATAATGGTGGCTGGAATTCGGGTATACACAAGTCTTGTCAGGAAATGGGGGGGACGTTCTCTAATAACAGAGTCCTATAGGAGGGCAGAGGGGCGGCCATCACTTACCATGGCGGCTGAGCTCTTCTAGGACGCGCTATCTCTCTCAGTGCAGTGGGCTCCTACAGCTGGCTTACATGGTAGCCATTTTGAGTGTAGTGATACCGCGAGATTTGCCGTGTCCAGGAAGGAAAGGGGGAAAGCCGTGTGTTACATGGCGGGAGGGAGGGGGAAAGCCGTGTGTTACATGGCGGGAGGGAGGGGGAAAGCCGTGTGTTACATGGCGGGTGGGAGGGGGAGAGCCGTGCCCTGAATGGCGCCCTTTCTCCTCATTGTGCGATGTGGGCAGTTCTCCTCATATGTATCATTGCCTTCACCTCACTCTGCACGTCCACATCTTTTACATGCCTTTGGGATGCTTTGTGGTGTGCTTTTTTTTTTTTTCTCACGATTATTAATTCATTTTTTTTTCACGATTATTATTTCATTTTTATTTTTTTTTTGCAAGGTTACATTTGCGCGTTTTTCTGCGGTGCCTTCGTTTTCAGTCATTTTATAGAATAGTACAAGAGGAGTCATATTATATATTAAAATCCTCAACATTTGCTTCATACAAAAGAGCAAAGTGACAGAAAAGCTACATTATTCCTATGGGGAGCATACACTGCTTTCACACTAATCGCTTTTTCTTCCGTTAAAAAAAAAAAAGTGGAAGACGTAAAGACGTACCCCCCCATTGAAATGGATGGAAACCGCATCATAAATGCACCACCGTTACTTTTGTCGTGGGTTTTGGAGTCACATGCCCTTTTTGCACAAGTGCAAAATGCATCGAAAACACAACAAAAATGCATATGCATTTTTTTTTTTTGCAATGGAGCAGTGTGAAAGTAGCCTTCGGTGACTTCCAGAAGATTTACTTGATGACTTGACTTCCAAAAGATTTACCCCCTTCCTGACCAGGCCACTTTTTGCGTTACGGCACTGCGTTACTTTAACTGACTATTGTGTGGTCATGCAACGCTGTACAAAAATACAATTTGTCCTTTTTTGTTTACCACAAATAGAGCTTTATTTTAGTGGTATTTGATCACCTTTGCATGTTTTTTTTTTTTGCGCTATAAACAAAAAAAAGACCGAAAATTTTGAAAAAAAAAACAAACATTATTTTTTACTTTCTGCTATAAAACATATCCAATAAGAAAATGTAACAAATCAAAATTCTTCATAAATTTAGGGCAGTATCAGTGGCGGCTGATGCTCCATTGGTTGGGGGGGGGGGGGGCAGAAAGACGTGACCACAGACATTCCCCCCCCCCCGGTCACTCCAACCTGCCACCCCACACTAACCCTCCCCACCGTCACTCAAGCCCGCCACCGCACACCATCCCCACAACCCCCTGGTCACCGGCTTGCTCGCCCTCTGGCCTCCTGTTAGCCCTGCACTTACCCCATGCAGGTTACAGCTGCCTCGGTGGCTTCTCTTCTCTGTGTCCTGGCCATCGCTTCTCCTGCTTGCCAATCGGGTCTTCAGACTCCTGGCCAATGGGGTCTAAGGACCTGCTTCCTGATTGGCCAGGAGGAGAAACGGGAAGACATTAGGGAATATTAATTTGCTAATGTCACATAACAGGGTGGGCTGTGCGCATGGAGCCCACCCTTTTTTAACTACTTCCATACTGGGATATTTTCACCCCCTTCCTGCCCAAGCCAATTTTCAGCTTTCAGCATTTTTGCACTTTGAATAACAATTGCGCGGTCATACTACACTGTACCCAAATAAAATTTTTATAATTTTTTCCCCACTAATAGAGTTTCTTTTGGTGGTATTTGATCACCCCTGCAATTTTTATTTCTTGTGCTATAAGCAAAACAAAAGTGACAAGTTTGAAAAAACACTATTTTTTACTTTTTGCTATAATAAGTATCCAAATTTTTTTTTTTTAAACACTTTTTTCCTCATTTTAGGCCGATAAGTATTCTTCTACATATGTTTGGTAAAAAATATCGCAATAAGCGTATATTTATTGGTTTGGGCAAAAGTTATAGCGTCTACAAAATAAGGGGATAGATTTATAGCATTTTTATTATTATTATTTTTTTTACTAGTAATGGCGGCGATCTGTGATATTGCGGCGGACACATTGGACAATTTTGACACACTTTTGGGACCATTCACATTTATACAGCGATCCGTGCTATAAAAATGCATTGATTACTGTATAAATGTGACTGGCAATGAAGGGGTTAACCAGGAGGGGGCGCTGTAGGGGTTAATGTGTTGCTAGGGAGTGATTCTAACTGTGGGGGGTGGGGATTCACAAGGGGAGGGGGCCGATCGGTGTTCCTCTGTACAAGGAACACACCATCGGTCTCCTCCCATCTGAAAGGACGTGGACACACACAGATCCACGGTCCTGCTCGGTTACCAGGCAATCGCGGGTGCCCGGCGGACATCGCGGCCAGGACCCGAGCGATGCGGCGGGCGCGCGTGCCCCCTGGGCTGCCTGGAAGGCTGCGCCGTCATATGACGGCGGCCCAGAACAACAGCTGCACCATCCTGCCGTCATATGACGGCGGGCGGGCAGCAAGTGGTTAAAGCCAATTGGAGCCTCAGGCTCTGATCACGTGCTTGAAAAAAAAAAACCCATTGCAATCCATGCGTCTAATGCACTGCATGTAGAAAAGAGGGCTGGCAAATGGATTGGGGGGGCCCTAATGAGTGGCCACCACTGGCCAATATGTATTCTGCTACATACACTGTGTTTAACCATTCTTGTTTGACCATTCTTCCAGAAGCGCATTTGTGAGGTCAGGCATTGATGTTGGACGAGAAGTCCTGTCTCGCAGTCTCTGCTCTAATTCATCCCAAAGGTGTTCTATCAGGTTGAGGTCTGGACTCCACCCCTAAACTCACTCATCCATGTCTTTAAGGACCTTGCTTTGTGCACTGGTGTGCAGTCATGTTGGAACAGGAAGGGGCCATCCCCAAAATGTTCCCACAAAGTTGGGAGCATGAAATTGTCCCCCGCCGTGGTTGGCCATGGGGAAAGTGCATTTTCATTACAGTTTAAACATCCAGGTTTGTAGTGAATGGAATAATGGAACCAGGCAGGCTGAGCTTCCCAGCACTGTTCTAAGACGCTGAGTCTGGCAGTTTCCAAATGGGCAAGTGGATTGTTGTCTCAATAAGTACTCGGCAAACCTCTCAGTTATTGCAAAGACCAACTAGCAACTCAAGTTTAAAGGAGCTGCAGTTGGCTGGTTTCTGTTCAGTAGTGTGTAGACCCTGGCTGGTATATGCAAATACTCTTTCAGTCCCATCTTACTCCTGAGCGATCACAGCTCCTGTAAGCTGCTGTCACAGTGTTCCCGGAGGGTTTTGAGGTAGTCATTGCCAGGATGGGAGCAGTTGTCAGTATTTCGTTAAGAGTCTCAAAACATTTGACTTGAGCCACTTGCAGTTAGCACTAATGAAAGGTTAATATTTATCTTTTAGATTAGTGGGCTGTCTGCACAATAACTAGTTGAGTGGGGTTGCAATCCATGCAAAGTTCAACCTCCACTAATAGCCCTCTACCCTCAAGATGGAACATAGCTCCATCACATTAGAGGAACTGAATCTATTCCCTCTTGAGAAGAGGAGATTAAGGGGGAATATGATCAACATGTACAAATACATAAGGGGTACATATAGTGATCTTGGTGTTGAGTTTTTCACTTTAAGGTCATCACAGAGGTCAAGGGGGGACCCTTTACTTCTAGAGGAAAATCGATTTAATCTCCAAACATGGAAATGTTTCTTCACAGTAAGACCTCTTTCACACTGGGTCGTTTTGCAGGCGATATTGCGCTAAAAATAGCACCTGCAAACTGACCTGAAACAGCCGCTGCTGTCTTTCACACTGGAGCAGTGCGATAGCAGGACGGTAAAAAAAGTCCTGCTAGCAGCATCTAAGGAGCGGTGTGTATACCGCTCCTGCCCATTGAAATCAGTGGGGCACCGCGGCTATACCGCCGGCAAACCGCCTCTGCAGAGGCGCTTTGCGGTGGTTCTTAACCCTTATTCGGCCACTAGTGGGGGAGTAAGACCGCCCTGCTAGCGGACGAATAGCGCCGCAAATCCGACGGATTACTGCTGACGCACCTCCTGCCCCAGTGTGAAAGTGGAAAAGTCCCTCCAGAGGTGGTTCTGGCCAGCTCAGCAGAAAGGCCCGGATTCTTTCCTAATTGTACATAGTATAACTGGATACTAACATTTTTAGGTAAAGTTGATCCAGGGAAAATCCGATTGCCTCTCGGGGGATCAGGAAGGATTTTTTCCCCTGCTGTTGCAAATTGGAGCATGCTTTGCTGGGGTTTTTCACCTTCCTCTGGATCAACTGTGGGTGAAGGATTGTGTATATTGGATTGTATATGTATGTATGTGTGTGTGTGTGTGTGTGTGTGTGTATATATATATATATATATATATATATATATATATATATATATAATTTATTTTTTTTTTTGGTTGAACTAGATGGACTTGTGTCTTTTTTTACATTTTTATTTTTTTATTTTTAAATCTTTATTTAATTTTTCAAAACCTCAGTACAAAAAACAGACCCCAAACAAATGGGGGGGATACAATAGGATTTACAGCAGCAATTCCCAATTCTCTTAAACAAATACCTTACATACTCCCCGACCTATAGTCTCCCCCTCCCCCCTCCCGCCCTCCCCCCCTCAACCCCCGCAGATTTTCACTCATCTCGTTTAGTCTTGACGCGTCCTTCTGTTCCAGATCTCGTCCTACAACGTAACTACTTCTTCAAAGCGCTCCGATTTTTTAAATGTAGTCCAGCTGTCCCATTTACCCCCTTGTACATTTTGGTCCCTTCCAAAATATTCTCCTGATTCTACACTATCCAAAAAATATATTTCGTTGACTCTAGCCACCCAATCCCTAATCCTGGGCACTTCTGGTTCCTGCCATTTCTTAGGGATAATGTTTTTAGCTGAATTCAATAGTACTGGCACTATTGAAGTTTTATATCCTCTCTTTCCCCCTTCCGATCTATGGAACAAACCGTCCCAAGGGTCTAATGGGATTGCCTTTCCTGTTATTTCTTCAATTAACCCGGTCACTTCTTGCCAAAAGATTTTTATTTTAGGACATTCCCACCACAGGTGCGCCATAGTTCCTGGGGACACGCATCCTCTCCAGCAGTTCGGGGATCTTTCTGGTGTAAACTTGCTAACTCTGACCGGGGTCATATACCACCTAGTCAGACACTTGTAGTTGCTCTCTCTAGTTTTTGTATCAGCTGCGTTCCGTGCGTCGCCTCAAGGATGCGCCTTACTTTCTCACTATCGCCGCATGCTCCCAACTCCACCTCACATTTTCTAATAAACGAAGGTAGCTCCGTCCCCTCTTCTCTCACCAAAATTTTATAAATTTCTGAAATTTTCCCCTTCTTCAACTCTTTGCAGAATAACTTCTCTATCGGTCTGTAGTCTGCTTCCTCCCTTAATGGGCCTGGGAGACTATTAATAAAGTGTGCTAGCTGGCCATATCTCCACCCGTTTAAAATCAAAACCTCTTCTTGTACTGCTATTTCTTGAAAAGTGCAAATTTTCCCTCGCTTAATGATACCCCTCACTTGTGCCTCTCTATCCAGTATCCAATTCCCACCCACTTTCTCCATTCCCGGAGGGAAGAGTAAGTTCTCCTTTAGAAACGTTAAAGGAGAATTGTATTACCATTTGTTATTTACGTGCAACTGATCCCAAATTTTAAATGTGAGGTGTGTAATATAATGTGTATCCTTTCCCAAATCCCTAAAATGTGGGGGGTTCCAAATCAAGTGATTTAATTGAGTATTACTTAATCTTTTTTCTAAATTAACCCATCTTTTATTTTCCCTATTTTTTGCCCAATCTAGTGCCCGTGCTAAGACTACTGCTTTATGATATATCCTAAAATCTGATAGGGCCAGCCCTCCGCTTACTTTTTCTCTCCTCAACATCTTATGGGCAATTCTAGGTTTCTTATTGTCCCAAACATATTTATTTATAAGACTGTTCAGTACTTTAAAAAAATTATCCGGAAGGGGAATCGGGAGCATCTGCATCTTATATAGCACCTTTGGGGCTAGCACCATCTTTTTTTTTTCTTTTTCTTAAATAGTCTTTATTAACATTTCTTATCTTTGCATACACCATGTTAAAAATATCCACAATTTCAAATATACATATTCTGTTGGGGGAGATACCATGTGACCCTCAGCCATTCCACACCATACTCCTATTACGTCTACATATCTTATCCAACAGCTAGCCTCACATGGTACCTTAAAACGACAGGTATTTATTTTCTCCCATACCTTCCCAATCCCCTTAGTTTCGTCCCTCCCCAACCAGAACCTCCTTTTTATTCCTGACACCCTACACTTATTACCCAGGGGTCCCACACCTTTTTAAATTTTTTGAGGCTCCCTCTTCTAATATACAGGGCTCTCTCCTTCCATATTACATTGTTTATTGCTTTACCCCACTCCTCGACTGTCGGAGGGAGGGCTGATTTCCATCTCTGCATAATGAGCTTCCGAGCTTGGTATAGGCATCTCAAGACCGCAATCTTCACTGCTGATTCCTCCGATCTCCATACCCCATATTCAAGTATACAGAGTCTGACATCTGCCTCTAAAAGAATCCCCCACTTATCTCCAATAGAGCCCACAACCCCTAGCCAGTACCGTACCAGTTTAGGGCACCTCCATACCATATGTATCAGGTCGCCCTCCTCCCCACACCTGGGGCACTTGGCATCTGGACTTACACCAAAACGGAATAGTTTTTTTGGGGTGTAGTATGCTCTATATATCAACATTAGGTGAGAGAGTCTCTGTGCAGGTGAGACTGAAACCTTCTGCCCCACCTCAAAAACTTCCCTCCATTGTGTATCAGTTAACTTTCCCACATCCCTCTCCCACCCCTCCCTACAACCGAGGTGCTCTGGTCTAACAACGGCCTCCTTGCATAATTGCGTGTAAATTCTGGAGATAAAACCCTTCATCTGCCCAGGTCTAATCACTCTTTGTAGCAGTACAGCATCTGTCCAGACTAGAGGACCCACCCTAAATTGTGCCTCCAGAGCCGCTCTTATTTGTAAATACCTAAAAAATGTTTGTTTTGGGACATTATATTCTTTTTGAAGATCCTCAAAGGTTTTCAATACGTTCCCTCGATACAGTTGGACCAATCTATTTATACCCCACCTTGCCCATTCCTTAAATTCCCCCATAACCACAATCTCCTGTAGGTTTCTGTTATGCCAAAGGGGAGCAAATTCTGTAAACCCGGCATACCCCATTAGGGACTTAGTTGCTTTCCAAACTTTTATTATTAACTTGGTTGTAGGACCGCTACTAGGTAATGAATCTGCCTCCAGTGCCTCCACTACGGTTTTATGGGGTGCTTCCAAAGTTAACAAACCTCTATCCGCGCAACCACCCCCAACATGCTGTAGCTGTGCCGCCAAAAAGTAGCACCTCGGATGCGGGAGAGCTGTACCTCCTTCTTTAACTGGCAGCTGTAAGTTCTGAAGGCTAATCCTGGCCCTCCCCCTCCTCCACAACAGTTCCCTAAAGAGTGAGTCTATCTTTTTGAACCACTTTTTATTCACCCACACTGGTGAGTTGTGTAACAGGTACAGCAATTGGGGCAACCAGACCATCTTAATTAAGTTGCCCCTTCCTGCTACGGACAGGGGCAGCCGACTCCAGATGTCAATTTTACGCTCGAATTTGCCCAGTAATGGAACTAGGTTATCTACAATGTATTGGTTGGGATCTTTTGACATATTTATACCCAAATAATGAATCATTGAGACTATCTTTAGGCATGGAATTCCCAATAAGTCCTGACCATTGGGTGTATCTAGTGGCAATAGTGCCGACTTCCTCCAGTTCACCACCAGTCCCGACACCTTGCCAAACTTCTCCATTATATCCATTACCTGCCTAAGAGAGCCTTCCGTATCCCCCAGAAACAATAAAACATCGTCGGCATACAGGGCAATCCTCTCCTCTCCTATTCTTCTTACAAACCCCTCAATCTTTGAGCTGGATCTTATACAAATAGCTAGTGGTTCCATGGCAAGGGCAAAAAGCAGGGGAGACAGGGGGCACCCCTGCCTTGTTCCCCTCTCTAAGCATATTTTCCCTGAAAGGTCTTTATTAACCCTCACCCTTGCACTCGGGCCCCTATACAATATTCTTATCCACCTACTAAAAACAGGACCCAGACCAAACTCCTCCAAAACTCGCCAGAGATAGGGCCATTCCAGGCTATCAAAGGCCTTGGTTATGTCCAACGATAATACTGCTCTGGAACCCATATTCTCTGTCGGGGTCTGGAGGTTCATATATGCCCTCCTGATGTTCATGCTCGTGGTTCTATGAGAAACAAATCCCGTTTGGTCCACGTGGATAAGTTTATGTATAACTTTATTAAGCCTGGCAGCCAGCACCCTTGCCAGGATCTTAGCGTCTGTACACAGTAGGGATATAGGCCTATATGCCGACGGGTCCAGTGGGTCACCCCCCTCTTTATGAAGAAGGGTGATATCTGCTTCAGTCATCGAAGCAGGCAAACATCCTCCCTGTAGAGCCCAGTTCAGTGTTTTCAGTAGTTCTGGCAGGAGGATCTTCCCATACTGCCTATATGTTTCTTTTTGGTTTGCCATCCCATTTACTGCCTGTTGCACTTCAGCCAATGTAATTGGCGCATCCAAACCCTCTCTATCCTCTTCAGTAGCCATCTTTACTATGTTAATTCGCCCCATCCATGAGACGGGGCAATATTTAATTCTATTTATTTCCGTTCTTATTTCATTTAACAGGGGAATAAGATTCAACCTATACAACTTCTCTCTATCACCTATTAACCACTTGAGCCCCGGACCATTATGCTGCCTAAGGACCAGAGGTCTTTTTCCAATTTGGCACTGCGTCGCTTTAACTGCTAATTGCGCGGTCATGCAATGCTGTACCCAAACGAAATTTGCGTCCTTTTCTTTCCACAAATAGAGCTTTCTTTTGATGGTATTTGATCACCACTGCGGTTTTTATTTTTTGCGCTATAAACGGAAAAAGACCGAAAATTTTGAAAAAAAAAGATATTTTCTACTTTTTGTTATAAAAAAAATCCAATAAACTAAATTTTAGTCATACATTTAGGCCAAAATGTATTCGGCCACATGTCTTTGGTAAAAAAAATGTCAATAAGCGTATATTTATTGGTTTGCGCAAAAGTTATAGCGTCTACAAACTAGGGTACATTTTCTGTAATTTACACAGCTTTTAGTTTATGACTGCCTATGTCATTTCTTGAGGTGCTAAAATGGCAGGGCAGTACAAAACCTCCCCAAATGACCCCATTTTGGAAAGTAGACACCCCAAGGAAATTGCTGAGAGGCATGTTGAACCCATTGAATATTTATTTTTTTTGTCCCAAGTGATTGAAAAATGACAAAAAAAAAAAAATATTTACAAAAAGTTGTCACTAAATGATATATTGCTCACACAGGCCATGGGCCTATGTGGAATTGCACCCCAAAATACATTCAGCTGCTTCTCCTGAGTATGGGGATACCACATGTGTGGGACTTTTTGGGAGCCTAGCCGCGTACGGGGCCCCGAAAACCAATCACCGCCTTCAGGATTTCTAAGGGTGTAAATTTTTGATTTCACTCTTCACTGCCTATCACAGTTTCGGAGGCCATGGAATGCCCAGGTGGCACAAAACCCCCCAAAATGACCCCATTTTGGAAAGTAGACACCCCAAGCTATTTGCTGAGAGGCATATTGAGTCCATGGAATATTTTATATTTTGACACAAGTTGCGGGAAAGTGACACTTTTTTTTTTTTTTTTTTTTTTTTTTTATAAAGTTGTCACTAAATGATATATTGCTCACACAGGCCATGGGCATATGTGGAATTGCACCCCAAAATACATTTAGCTGCTTCTCCTGAGTATGGGGATACCACATGTGTGGGACTTTTTGGGAGCCTAGCCGCGTACGGGACCCCGAAAACCAATCACTGCCTTCAGGATTTCTAAGGGTGAAAATTTTTGATTTCACTCTTTACTGCCTATCACAGTTTCGGAGGCCATGGAATGCCCAGGTGGCACAAAACCCCCCCAAATGACCCCATTTTGGAAAGTAGACACCCCAAGCTATTTGCTGAGAGGCATGGTGAGTATTTTGCAGCTCTCATTTGTTTTTGAAAATGAAGAAAGACAAGAAAAAACATTTTTTTTTTTTCTTTTTTCAATTTTCAAAACTTTGTGACAAAAAGTGAGGTCTGCAAAATACTCACTATTCCTCTCAGCAAATAGCTTGGGGTGTCTACTTTCCAAAATGGGGTCATTTGGGGGGGTTTTGTGCCACCTGGGCATTCCATGGCCTCCGAAACTGTGATAGGCAGTGAAGAGTGAAATCAAAAATTCACGCCCTTAGAAAGCCTGAAGGCGGTGCTTGGTTTTCGGGGTCCCGTGCGCGGCTAGGCTCCCAAAAAGTCTCACACATGTGGTATCCCCGTACTCAGGAGAAGCAGCAGAATGTATTTTGGGGTGTAATTTCACATATTTCCATGGCATGTTTGAGCAATATATCATTTAGTGACAACTTTGTGCAAAAAAAAAAAAAAAAAAAAAAAAATTTGTCTCTTTCCCGCAACTTGTGTCGCAATATAAAATATTCCATGGACTCGACATGCCTCTCAGCAAATAGCTTGGGGTGTCTACTTTCCAAAATGGGGTCATTTGAGGGGGTTTTGAACTGTCCTGGCATTTTATGCACAACATTTAGAAGCTTATGTCACACATCACCCACTCTTCTAACCACTTGAAGACAAAGCCCTTTCTGACACTTATTGTTTACATGAAAAAGTTTTTTTTTTTTGCAAAAAAATTACTTTGAACCCCCAAACATTATATATTTTTTTAAAGCAAATGCCCTACAGATTAAAATGGTGGGTGTTTCTTTTTTTTTTTTCACACAGTAATTGCGCAGCGATTTTTCAAACGCATTTTTTGGGGAAAAAACACACTTTTTTAAATTTCAATGCACTAAAACACACTATATTGCCCAAATGTTTGATGAAATAAAAAAGATGATCTTAGGCCGAGTACATGGATACCAAACATGACATGCTTTAAAATTGCGCACAAACGTGCAGTGGCAACAAAATAAATACATGTTTAAAATCCTTCAAAAGCCTTTACAGGTTACCACTTTAGATTTACAGAGGAGGTCTACTGGAAAAATTACTGCCCTCGATCTGGCCTTCGCGGTGATACCTCACATGCATGGTGCAATTGCTGTTTACGTTTGACGACAGACCGCCGCTTGCGTTCGCCTTAGCGCGAGAGCAGGGGGCGACAGGGGTGCTTTTTTTTTTTTTTTCTTTATTATTTTTTTGCTTTTTTAATCTTACTTTAAACTGTTCCTTTCATTTTTTTTTTTTTTAATCATTTTCATTGTTATCTCGGAGAATGTAAATATCCCCTATGATAGCAATAGGTAGTGACAGGTACTCTTTTTTGAAAAAATTGTGGTCTATTAGACCCTAGATCTCTCCTCAGCCCTCAAAGCATCTGACCACACCAAGATCGGTGTGATAAAATGCTTCCCCAATTTCCCAATGGCGCTATTTACATCCGGCGAAATCTAAGTCATAAAATGCTCGTAGCTTCCGGTTTCTTAGGCCATAGAGATGTTTGGAGCCACTCTGGTCTCTGATCAGCTCTATGGTCAGCTGGCTGAATCACCGGCTGCATTCTCAGGTTCCCTGTTGAGACAGGAGAGCCAGAGAAAAACACGGAAGACGGTGGGGGGGGGGGGCATTCCCTCCCACGGCTTGTAAAAGCAGTCTAGAGGCTAATTAGCCGCTAGGATTGCTTTTACATGAAAGCCGACCGCTGGCTGAAAAGAATGATACCAAGATGATACCTAAACCTGCAGGCATCATTCTGGTATAACCACTCAAAGTCGTGAATGGCGTACCTGAAGACAAAAAAATGGTTAACAATGGTTAACAATAAAGCACAGTAAACAGTAAAGTATAAATAATTACATACCTGAAAAACAAACATGATAAAACATAATAACAATAACAATAAAACATTGCAGAATAGAATACAGTAAAAAAGAGCAGAACAATAGAGAGAGAGAATAGAGAGAGAGAGAACAATAAAACGACAACTATTTTTTTTTATTTCATATATTTTTTTTTTTTTACACTTTTTTTGTAACTAACTTTTATAACTGTAACCGGTTCCAGGTTCGGGTCTCTCAAAATGCGATGGCATCTTGGGAGACCCTGTGAAAGTGTGTCCTAGTCTGTGGAATGCTGTACCCTACGCTAATACTCAACTAGTGTATGGTAGCGTTCAAAAGATTCACCAATGCAAAGACCAGGATTGTCAGGACAGGAGGGACAATAATAGTGGGTGTCACGCCTATATCCGCGCTTGCTGCAGACACTACCTCTTTTTTGGGGGGGTTCGTTGGGTAGGGGTACTCGGGAGGACATAAAAATGCCTCTCATGCAGCCGACTGCATTTGGTTGGGGATGTGAATGGGGGAAGTACGGGCGCTGCAGAAGCGGTGGGCTCCCAATTAGGATTGGCGAATGCAGCAGGAAGGGCACTATGGGCACGACGGGCCTGTGTTTGTCTTTTTGGTGGCAGCGGGACACTACTTGTGCTTGCCACCTCACCAGCTTGAACTGCACTTATGGGACTCGCCACGTCACCACGTGTTACTGCAGTGCTGGTTTGACTACGACCGGGGTGTACTAGGCCGCTGGCGCTTGCCAGTTCCCCAAAACGCTACCAAAAAAACTGTTAGCGATCGCAGGGATCAGGCCTGATTCTGCGAACGCTGCAGTTATGCGTTTAGAGTTTTATAAGTGACAGTGATCGATCGATACTGCACTTGGGTGGGCTGGGCTGGGCCAGGCGGAGGGGCAAAACGCAGGTGCTAGCAGGTATCTGGGCTGATCCCGCTAACACTGCGTTTTTGGGAACCCTAAACTGCTGGGGACGCTAGTATAGATCAGATCGGATCAGATATTGATGCGATCAGATACTATACCACTAAGGGAGGTGTATGCTGCGTGCGTGGGTGTTAGCGGTACTGGCGCTAACCTGACGCTGCCTGGGGCTGGTGCTTGCCAGTTCACCAAAACGCTACAAAAAAAACTGTTAGCGATCGCAGGGATCAGGCCTGACTCTGTGAACGCTGCAGTTATGCGTTTAGTGTTTTGTAAGTGACAGTGATCGATCGATACTGCACTTGGGTGGGCTGGGCTCGCCTGGGCGGAGGGGCAAAACGCAGGTGCTAGCAGGTATCTGGGCTGATCCCGCTAACACTGCGTTTTTGGGAACCCTAAACTGCTGCGGACGCTAGTATAGATCTGATCGGATCAGATATTGATCCGTTCAGATACTATACCACTAAGGGAGGCGTATGCTGCGTGCGTGGGTGTTAGCGGTACTGGCGCTAACCTGACGCTGCCTGGGGCTGGTGCTTGCCAGTTCACCAAAATGCTACCAAAAAAACTGTTAGCGATCGCAGGGATCAGGCCTGACTCTGCGAACGCTGCAGTTATGCGTTTAGTGTTTTGTAAGTGACAGTGATCGATCGATACTGCACTTGGGTGGGCTGGGCGGAGGCGCAAAACGCAGGTGCTAGCGGGTATCTGGGCTGATCCCGCTAACACTGCGTTTTTGGGAACCCTAAACTGCTGGGGACGCTAGTATAGATCTGATCGGATCAGATATTGATGCGATCAGATACTATACCACTAAGGGGGGCGTATGCTGCGTGCGTGGGTGTTAGCGGTACTGGCGCTAATCTGACGCTGCCTGGGGCGACGCATATCACCGCCGGGCGATCAGGGGGCTAAACCTTTATTCGGTAATAAACGGCGGGTGCCCTGACACTATAAAAAATAAACGAACTAACCAGCGTCAACTGTAACGGTTATATGGTGATCAGTGGTGAAAGGGTTAACTAGGGGGCAATCAAGGGGTTAAAACATTTATTAGGTAGTATATGGGGGTCCCTGACGCTATAAAACGCTGACGGCGAACCTAAATATTTACCTCACTAACTAGCGTCACCAGCGACACTAATACAGCGATCAGAAAAATGATCGCTTAGCGACACTGGTGACGGGGGGTGATCAAGGGGTTAAAACTTTATTAGGGGGGGTTAGGGGGGTACCCTAGACCTACAGGGGGGTAACAGTAACTGTGCTAACACAGTAACTGTCACAAACTGACACAGCAGTAATCAGAAAAAAAAAAAAAAAAAAAAAAAGCTGGTGTCAGTTTGTGACAGGGGGGGGGGTGATTGGGGGGGGATCGGGGGGGGGGATCGGGGTGTTTTGTATGCCTGGCATGTTCTACTGTGTGTGTGTGTGTTGGTGCACTCACATAGATGTCTTCTCTCCTCGGGCCGGAACGGAAAATACCGAGCCGAGGGGAGATGACATCACTTCCTTTGCTGCTGTTTAGCATACAGCAGCAAAGGAGTGTTCCCATTGGCCGGCGGCGATCGCGAGGGGGGGCCACGAACGGATGGCCTCCCCCTCGTCTCTGATCGCCGGGGGACAGAACGGGACCGCCTCGGGCGGCGGGGGGGGGTCCGATCGGACCCCCCACCCGCGGGAGGCAAATCACGTACATGTACGTGATTTTGCCTGCCCGTGCCGCCTTGCCGACGTACATCGGCGTGAGGCGGTCCTTAAGTGGTTAAATTGACTCCCAGGTACTTTATACTGTCTTTCCATGGGAAATGAAACACTTCACCCAGTCTTTGCGCTTCCTGTTTTTTAATATTAATTTTTAGGGCTTCTGACTTTTCTATATTTATTTTAAAGTTTGAGAGCTCACTGTACCTCCTCAGTGTGGACAGCAAATTTGACAACGTAATTCTAGGGTTGGAGACATAAAAAAGCACATCATCCGCGAAGGCGGCCATTTTATGTACCTCCTCGCCCACTGTGCAGCCACTAATATCTGGATTTTTCCTAATCATAGCCAAGAGGGGTTCTAGGGCCAGGACAAATAAAAGAGGAGACAGAGGACAACCTTGCCTCGTCCCGTTGTTCATAACAAATTGTGCTGAGGGAGTATAATTGACCTTTACGAAAGCTGTAGGTTGGTTGTATAAGCTTTTTATCCATTTTAGTATTGTAGGCCCAACCCCCACTACTTCGAGTGTGCAAAACATGAATCCCCAGTCTACCCTGTCGAACGATTTTTCGGCATCGATCGACAGAAGCAGACTGGGGACCCCACTCGATTTAAATTCCTCCATTATCAGGAGGGACCGCACCCCATTGTCCCTACCCTCCCTCCCTGGGACAAATCCGACCTGGTCTGGGTGGACCAGAAAGGACATTTTCTCTCTAAGCCGTGTTGCCAGCACCTTTGCGTATAGCTTGGTGTCCGTATTTAAAAGAGCGATCGGTCTGTAGCTCGTGCACAAAGTCCGGTCTCTTCCCTCCTTGGGGATGAGTGTCACTGCGGCCAACAGGGCATCTCTACACAGTTCTCCCTGCCTCCCTAGACCATTCCATATTTGGCACAGCCGAGGGACCAGGGTACTGCTGAATTTCTTGTAGAAACTGCTTGTAAAGCCATCTGGCCCCGGGCTTTTGCCCGGGGGGAAGACTTTAATGCCATATAAATCTACTCTTCTGTTATCGGGCGGTCTAGCTCTAATGTATCGGCTTCCGACAGTGTTGGAAGCCCCGCCCTTTTCATAAAATCTCTCATCTTCTCTTCCTTATTTCCCCTATATTTCCCCTCTTGGCCAACTGAGTATAGCGATGAGTAATACTGTCTGAATTCCTCTCCTATCTCTTTGGTAGTGTGTCTCATTACTCCTTTACTGTTTTTAATCTTCTCTATATAATTCTCATCCTTTTTTTCCCTGATAACTGATGCCAAATATTTCCCCACCTTATTACCTTTCAAATGGAACCTTTTCAACTGTTTATTCTTACTTTTCACCATCTCTTCTTCTTCTAATAACTCGCTGAGCTCTTCTCTTTTTAGTGTCAGTTCTTTAAGTGTAGATTCCTCTCTTCCCATCGAGGCTTTATGGAGTTGTTCTAGCTGGTAAATTTTAGCGACAAGGCTTTCTTTCTTTTTTCCCCTTTCTCTCTTCTCACCTGCACTTATAGAAATTATAACCCCCCTTATATATGCCTTGAAGGCCTCTCATACGACTGCCCCTGTTATCTCACTCGACTCGTTGTTAATAAAGAACTCATCAATTTCCCTTTGAATTTTCTCGACAACAGTATCATTCATAAAGTGAATCTCATTGAACCTCCATGAGAACGGGGCCCTTTGGAGACCTCTGAACTTTACCGTCATCGTTATTGGGGCATGATCTGATAGAGTCATAACCTCAATTTTTGACTCTACTATGCAATCCAACAGGCTATGATCAACCATCAAGTAATCCAGCCTTGAATAGGTCCTGTGGACCGGGGAGAAAAAAGAGTAATCCCTCGCCTTGGGATGCTGTACCCGCCAAACATCAATAAGGTGGCTACCAGGGAGCTTTCTCCCTAATCTCAACAATGACCCCTTCCCCGTTTCCCGGGTCCCAGAGGACCTATCCAAGGCTGGGTCTAAACCAAAATTAAAATCACCTGCCAGAATTGTTTCCCCCTCCTTAAATGCATTCAAACTAGAGAGGGTACGGGAGAGGTATTTTATCGGGTCTCTATTCGGGCAATATAGATTGGCCAATGTATACTTCCTATCCCCTAGATTAATTTTTACAAACAAAAACCGCCCCTCTTCATCCACCCTCTTCTCTATCAATGTGAATTTGACCCTTTTCGAGAACCCGATAGCCACTCCCTTCGCCCTTTTAATTGGTGAGTCACAGTATATCCAGACAGACTTGTGTCTTTTTTCAACCTATCTATGTAACGTTCCAGTTTGTATGGCCTGAGTTTTGAGCAGATATCCCTTCAGCTTCAACCACATGCCCCAGGTAGTGTATTTGTGCTCGTATGAGATAGCACTTTTCCAGTTTGAGTATGAGTCAATCTGTGGAGGGGCGTGGCCGGATGTTGGTGTGAGTAGTTGTGTGTGAGCTCTCTCCGTGCTCCAGCTCCCTGCTCTAGCCCTCATACCGTCAGCTCTTGTAGCTTAGCCCAAGCCAGCAGCTCAGCCCTGAACAAAAAGCACTCCTGTCCAGCTCTGCCTGCCTTGTCCAGCCCTGTCCAGCCATACCTGCTTCATCAAACCTCCGCAGCATTGGATGGGACGGAGGAGGTGGCGCTGAGTGAAGGCGTTCGCAGCTGAAGGGCAGCGGCGCGGTGAGAAGCCGGCTCCTTGCCGGATCTCCTGGGTGTCCAATCTCGCATCGTTTGCGCTTGCGCTCGCTGCCTCTGCCTTCCCCCGTAGCCTAGCAACGACCGGAGATCTCGCGAGTGCCGGAGGAAAACCACGTGACTCGGCGGCGAGCCGGCCCGGGATCCTGATCGGGCGGCTGAAGCCGACAGGGAAGAGGGGGGACGCGCCAGCCTTGTGTACCCAGAGACAGGTATGTGAACGCCGGTCTCAGTTGCGGGAAGCAGGATTTCTTCTTCATTCTACTGACTTTGCTGATTATAGTACTTGCTCAAAGTTAAGGAAGACAGGCAAGAACAGTGACTATAGTACCTGGCAGTGCAGTGTAAAAACAGTGTGGAGTAAAAGGTGATAAAACTAGTAACAAGTGGAACTGCTCTATCCCAGTGGAGGAGTTATCTACCTAGGCATTATACAGCGCTGTCGGTATGACTAGGAAGAAAGGTGAGGAGTCCCAGCAGCACCCCCAGCAGCAGCCCCAAGAAAACCCTGCAACACACTCTACCCGCCTGGCAAAGGAAAAGGGGAGCTTAGCAACATCAGCAACCACAGTCGCAGCAAAATTAGAAAAATATGCGCATACCCCCCTACACTCTCCATCTAAAGGCAGCCAGTTGCCACATGAGAAGACACAGGCGGGACCCTCCGGGGATAGAAGGAGCGCGGGTAAAGCGACAGCTTCATCAACCACCCTCCCAGCCAGTATTAAAGTAACGAACAGGCATGGCCCTGATGGAGACCCCCTGGCAAAGGGCGCTGTAGATACGAGTGAAAACCCCTCTAACTTGAGCATAATCAGTGAACCAGAGCCTACATTGAAAGAGGTACTAACTGCTGTGAATTTTTGTAAAGGATCTCTGAATGACCTGTGTAACCAACTTAAGGGCCTCAAGGAAGAATTACATACTATGCACCAAGAAATCCAGAGGGTGGTAGAGAGGACCTCTGCTGTAGAGGAGAGACTGAGTCAAGTAGAAGATATATTACACCCAATAAAAAAGGAGTTTAAGAGTTTGCAAGCACAATTTGACACACATAGGCACAAGTTGGATGAAATGGAGAACAGGTCACGTAGGTGTAACGTGAGGGTGTTGGGCCTACCAGAGAGAAGCGAGGGCCCTACCCCTGAGGCGTTCATGGAAAACTGGCTTAAGGAGACCTTTGGGACTGAAACATTCTCGCATCTCTTTGCTATCGAGAGAGCACATCGTATTCCCACTAGGCCTACAGCACCGGGGGACCGCCCCAGGCCTATGATTGTCAAATTGTTTTTTTATAAAGACAAAGTGGCATTGATGCAAAAATCTAGAGAAAAGGGGGATGTTTTCTATAAAGGCGCCAGGATCTCACTATACCCTGACTACTCCCCAGACTTACAAAAGAGAAGGGCTGGATTCGTGGACATTAAACGTGCTCTACGGACATACAGCATCCCATATGCACTACTATACCCAGCACGACTGCGTATAGAGGTTTCAGGGACAGTTCTTTTTTTTGACTCAGTCGACAAGGCCACAACTTGGCTTGAGGAAAACAAAAGGAACTTATAAAGTTTGACTAAGGAAATGTCAAGTGGGGCTTTTTTTTTTTTTTTTTTTTTTTGAGCAGGGGCTGGAGGGAGAGGGGTTGGAGGGTGTGCGCTTCTGATGGAAGATGGCACGTGGTTGAAGTTGTGGGTTGATTTTTTGTTTGGTGTTATTGGTTTGGTAGCACTTTTCATCGAGAGAGTGGGTTTAAGGGGGGTGGGGGAAGGGAAAAAAGGGCAAATAGAGGGAACTAGGGGGGGATGGTTGTTATTGGAGTGGGAGTGGAGGTATGGGTTAGAATGGGATGATGGGTACACAAAGGCCACAAAAAATGTCCCTAGGGCTAGCCGTGGTAGGCAAGGGGAGAGGGAGGGGGACACAATGGGGGTAGGGTTAGCTATCTCACATGAAAGATTTAATTGCTACGACATGTTGACGCAGGGGTGGGAAAGGGGAAGGAAGATTTATAAAATTTGGAGTCACTTCCACATGTATGAGAAAAATAGAGGAATTCACGGGGGTGGGAGGGCCTGGAGGAGGGGGAACAATCGTTCCCCTCCCCCACCCCTCTCACCTCCCTTTATAGTATTGACACAACTGGGTAAGCTTGAAGCTACGGTAGAAAGGAATCACTTGATAAATGGTATAACAAGAAACTTGTCACATCTGCATGGGTGGTTTGGGTTAGGGGATGGTTTATATACTGTATTATTTAAGGCGGTTTGTGTGAGACCACCCCTCTTCCCAGATTTGACTTATTTCCTTTTTGGATTATTAATTAGCCTAATGCTTTTTTGGTTTTTTTTTTCTGCACATATATATTGTTTTTTTACCTGATGCCTAATACAGCTGTAATAAGCTCCTGGAACATCAGGGGTATGGGTAATCCCGCCAAAAAGGCTGCGGTTTTTCTGGAGCTGGAGTCACACGACCCCGGGCTGATATGCTTGCAGGAGACACATCTGACTAATGAGTCCAAAGTATTAATGAAGGATAGAAGGTTTCAAACGCAATTTCACTCAGTCTACTCCTCTTATTCAAGGGGAGTGAGTATATTGGTAAAAAAAGGGATGGCGTTCTCCTGCAGGGATGTCAAAATCGACCCATTGGGTTGTTACATTTTTTTACATTGTTTGATAGAAGGTAGAGCACTTGTAATAGCTAACCTATATATACCCCCCCCCATTTAAGTTGGAGATTCTTCACTGTCTGTTAGGATATATGGAGAGCAGGGCAGGCACCCCGATGATAGCGGTGGGGGACTTCAATGCGGTTCTTGATAGCCGTCAGGATAGGCTTCCTTCTGTAATGCGGACGGAAAGGCTGAGGGAGGGAAGGCTCGCTCAGTTCTTGGAGGAGATCGGCTGGTGCGATCTCTGGAGAATTCGTTACCCAAGTAGCAGGCAATTTTCTTGCTACTCAAGTACACATTGTACACTATCACGCATTGACTTAGCAATAGGTAACAAAGAAGCCCACGCACTAGTGAACATGGTAGAATATCGCCCAAGGGGGATATCAGACCACTCTCCCCTGAAGTTAGTAGTGAATATACATGATAAACAAACACATAGGCCATGGACAGTAAATCCAGCATGGCTAGAGGTAATAGGGGGAGCGGAAGAAATATCTCTTGGCCTGAAAGAGTTCATGGCCTACAATTCAGGAACTGCACCAACAGGGGTGGTTTGGGACTCCTTAAAGGCCTTCTTGAGGGGACTTCTAATCCAACATATAACAAGAGTAAAGAAGAGATCAAAAGCACAGGGAGAGCAAATTAGAAGCGAGGTTACGGAGCTTGAAAGACAATATGTACTGGATCCCAGCCCAGGTAAACGGGAGTTATGGACTAGGAAGCAACAAGAGTACAAAGAGGTAATAATCAAAAATGCTGAAAATAGAAGACTCTTCCAGAGGCAGAGATGTTTTGAGGAAGGGGAAAGAGTGGGCCGAATGTTGGCGCTACTGGTTAGTACTAACTCCCCCTCCTCAACGATCTCTACAATCAGGTCCCCAAAAGGGGAAATAACATCTGACCCCGGGAAGATTAAGAAGATATTTTTTGATTTCTACAGCACTCTCTATAAATCAAAAAGGGATGTGGAGAGAGGGGAGGTGGATAAATTTCTTGAGGGGGTTGAACTGCCGACCCTATCCGCAACTGACAGGTCCAATTTAGAATCCCCAGTAACCTTAGAGGAGTTGAAAAGTGCAGTGGCAGGTATGCCTAACCACAAATCCCCAGGCCCCGACGGGCTGCCCCTTGAGATCTATAAATACTATGGGGAGGCTTTGCTCCCCGTTCTTTTGAAAACATTAGAGGGGGCGATAGCAGAGGGTAGACTACCAGACTCGATGACAGAATCTAATATTGTACTTATACAAAAAGAAGGGAAGGACCAAATGGAAGCATCGTCATATAGACCGATTTCACTGCTCTGCTCGGACATTAAAATTCTTGCAAAGGTATTAGCAACTAGGTTAAGCAAATGTATCGCAAAATTGATACATGCAGATCAGACAGGGTTTATCCCGCTCAGAGCTACTAGTGTAAACATTAGACGGGCGTACTTGAACCTCCAGGTCCCAGTGGAAAGCGGAGATTCCAGAGCTGTCATGTCCTTGGATATTGCCAAGGCATTTGACAGCCTGGAATGGGAGTACCTTTGGGAAATAATGGAGAGATTTGGATTTGGCCCCTTTTTCATTAACATGGTGAAAATCTTATATAACCGCCCAACAGCCAGACTTAAGATCAATAATGAATACTCAGGAAGTTTACCGCTCGAGAGGGGCACAAGGCAGGGGTGCCCTTTGTCCCCCCTGCTTTTTGCCCTGGCAATGGAGCCACTGGCAGAGGCTGTGAGAAGCGCATCTGGAATACAGGGCTTTAAGAGGAAAAACGGGGAGGAAAAGATCGCACTCTATGCCGATGACGTCTTGGTCTTCTTGGGGGATACAGGACCATCCTTAGCAAAAGCGATGCAGTTGGTAGAAGGGTTTGGGAGGATCTCGGGCCTTGTAGTCAATTGGGAGAAATCAATGTTGCTTCAGATTGACCCAATTGTCAGCCCCCTCCCGGAGGGTATGCCCGGGTTAAAAATCGTAGATAAAATAAAATACCTGGGAGTGGTAATGTCCAAAGATCCTAATCAATATATTCAAGATAACTTGGTCCCTTTATTTGAAAAACTAAAAAAAAAATGTGACATCTGGTGCAGACTCCCCTTGTCGATGGCGGGACGAACGAACTTGATCAGAATGATATGGCTGCCACAATTATTATACACCCTCCATAACTCCCCGATATGGATCGGGAGAAAGTGGTTTTCCAAAATGAATTCCCTGTTTCGGGAATTAATTTGGAAGAAAGGACAGGCTAGGATTAGCCTGCAAACATTGCAGGGCCCTATCGGTAAGGGGGGAATGGCAGTCCCTCACCCTTATAGTTATTACTTGGCCGCCCAACTACAGCATATCGGGGGGTGTGATGCTCCGGGAGAAATGCACGCTAGCAATAAAATTATGCTAGAGGGTAATCTGCACAAATCCCTTGTGGAAGCATTGGAAGCAGGCACACTTCAGCGTACACTGCCAACATATAAGCTAGTAACTAAAACCTGGCAGACAGTGAAGAAGATCATGGGGTATAAGGGCATTACTAAGTTCTCTCCCATATGGCATAACAAATTTCTGCGGGAGCTCTTGACCGTTGAGAAGAATGCTATATGGGAACGCCATGGTATAACCAGAGTAGCCCATTTGGTCAGAGATAATAATATGAAATCCTTCTTAGAATTGAGAACAGAGTACGAAGTCCCGCATAATACATTTTACAGTTATCTCCAGATTAGGCATGCAATGGGCGCACAATTTAGGACCCGCCCCATGGAGACGTGTAGGGCGCCACTCCTTAATAAAATAGTCAAGGCTAAAACTTCTAAAGGTTTGATCGCAGCTGTGTATGCGCAGTTAGTGGATAAAATGATACCCACGCAAACAGCCACGGGGATCAGGGAGAGGTGGGAGGCGGACGTGGGGGAGTTGACGGATCACCAGTGGAAAAGAATTCTGGAACATAGTTTGAAGGTATCCGTCTCCCCCTCACAGAGGGCCTCGCACCTCTTCCTGCTTCATAGGGTGTATTACACCCCTAGGAGATTGTATAGATTTGGCCGTAGACCAGATGACAAGTGCCCTAGATGCTCAGGGACGGGAGACCTTATCCACATGGTGTGGAGATGCCCAAAATTAGCGAGATATTGGTCCGAGATTGTTAGAACTATAAACACTAGGTTCAAAGTTAAAGTGGAATTAGAAGCCAGGGAGTGCGTTTTGGGGCTGGTAGGGGGAGAAACGGGGAACCCCAATACAATCTCCACTATAGTAAAGTGCTTATATCAGGCAAGAAAGCTTATAGCGCAATCTTGGCTATCCGCAACACCCCCAACTCCAGAGGATTGGCTTAGGGCCATGAACTCTTTGATATGGACAGAAAAGACCATACATATTAGAAAAGGTAGCTACAATAAGTTTATTAAAATATGGAGACCCTGGATACAAGAGATGAGTACCCAACATCTCCTTTAGCATTTACTGTAAACCTACAGGGAGTGAGTCTTTAAGGCACCAAGACCCGGTTAACCAGATAGAGAACAAATGAAGCTGGATACGGTTCAATTTTAAACTCAACAGAGTAACCCTTAGAGTTAATAACATGTGAGCAATCACTAAATGCTGGGGGGGAGGGTGGGAGGGGGGAAGGTTCGGGGTAGGGGGGAGGGGGGGGGAATGGGAGGGAGGGGCTGAGATTTGGAAAAGAGTGAAAATAGGTCTTACACGACATTGCGAGTATAAAAGTTAGACAATGTGAAACGAGGTGAAGGTGGCAGAGCTCTGCTTACTTATTATGTATGTACTGTACAAGTGTATCGTACTTTGGATTTGGCTGCAAACTCTGTCTACCAATTTTGTCGCATTGTCTGTTTCTTGTTCTTTTAATAATTTTCAATAAAAAGTATTTTAAAAGAGTATGAGTCAATCAGGTAAGGACCTAATCTGGATATGCAAGGCAGTTCTTGAAAGTTCTGAAGAATATTTGGTCATCAAAGTAGATCAGGACCGATTCAAAGATTTAAGTCTCAGTGGCATCATTCCATCAGTCTTTGAAAAGTGCTGGGGGCATTGGTCAAGCCAAAAGGCATCTGATTAATCTCATACAATGCTAGAGGGGCAATAAAAGCTGTAAGGCAGGGGTCTTGAATTAAAATTCATGAAGGTCCAGTCAGTAAAATCTTCTTCAAGCAGAGGTCCAAATCTCATATTTTTGCTAACATATTATTGCCCCCTTTACATCACAGTCTCCTCTTTACATCAGTGCCCCCCTTCACATCATAGCCCCTTTTTACATCAGTGTCTTACACCCCTTTCACATCACAACCCCCTCTTTAAATCAGTGTCCTCAGCCCCCATTCCACATCATAGATCCCCCTTACATTAGTATCCTCACCCCCCCCCCTCAAGTCATAGCCACCTGTTTACATCAGTTACCTTAGTACCTTCCCTTTCACATCACAACCCCCCTGAACAGGGCTGTCTTTATTATTGATTGGACCCTGGGCAAACATTTTCTTGGGCCCTCCCGAATCCACTTGTCAACTATTTTCAAGCAGTGTAGGCTCAAGGAGCAGGTGCTTTTGGCCCCACAACAATGACTGGGCCCGGGGCAGCTGCCCCTTTTGCCCTGCCTTAAAGATGGCCCTGCCCCTGAACATCACAGTTCCCTCCCCTACATCAGTGTGCACAGCACCTCTTGAGGGCCTGTTCATACTTGCATGCAGTCTGCATTTAGGGTTGCCACCTGTACGGTTTTCTCCCGAACAGTCTGGTTTTTGAATGATGTGTTCCGGTTTACTTCTGCCCCAGACCCGGACTCATCATTCATATGGACTGCACCGAGAGTGACATGTCTCCCCTCTCCCTGACAGCAGCTTGGTTCAGCAGAGCAGAGTGTCAGTGTATCAAAGCACCTCCCCTCCTCCTCTTCTCCGTTCTGTACACACACAAGAAGGAGGAGTGAGCAGGGACACGCTGATATCAGGTCTGTAGAAAGTTTTTATTATGCTCTGTAGATGGAGGAGGGAGGGGGAGAGCGCAGATGGAAAGCAGGACAAGGTAGAAAATATATGGTCTGATCGAGGGATTAGGAGGATATGTGCTGGGGGCCTATGGCAGGAGGAAGATTGGATTTGAAATCTGGCAACCTCTCCTTGCACTATCTCTCTTCTTTCCCAAAGGACCCCTGCAGCACATGTCCTACCCCCTACCCCTCCCCCTTGCACTGGCCCTCTTCTCTGACAAAGCGCCCCCCCAGCACATATCTGACCCCCCCAAGCGTCCCCAGCATATATGGGCACAGAGGCTGTATAACAGTTATTTATAAATGAATCCACAGCAGCAGAATAGAAAAGAATTTGGCAGGCAACTGGCAGATGTGCTGGATGGTACTCCTGTATCCTCTGCTGGCACCTAAATGCTGGAGCATCATGTTATGGGGCCCTACATCTTTGCTCCCTACAGAGTATCCCTATACATCTCTATCCCCATAAGGGTTGCCCTGCAAATTGGTGTCCCCATCAGAGTTCCCCTCACATTTGTGTCACCATCAGAGCCCCCCACTTTCCCCTTCATAGACCCCTACAAACACATTTGTGTCCCCATCACAGCCACATGCACATTTGTGTCCCCCTCAGAGCCCCCCCAGACATATTTACAGTATGTCCTCATCACAGCCCCCCCACGTACACATTTATGTCTCTGCTCAGAATCCCCTACGTACATTTGTGTCCCTCTGAGAGCCCTCCATGTACTTTTTTGTCCCTCTCAGAGCCCCCCCCATGTACTTTTTTAGTCCCCCTCAGTGCCCCCCCATGTACTTTTGTAGTCCCCCTCAGTGTCCCCCCAGCACATTTGCCTCCCCTTCAGAAATCCATATGTTGTGCAATTACCAGCAATCACCAGCTTCAGTGCAGATCTGCTGCACCTCCCAGCTCTGGTCCTGATGTTACATAGGCACCCTGTGTAAAAGACGTTATAACAGTGGGACTGCAACCTGACAAAGTTTAAAGAGACTGGTCCCTGCAGTGAGTGTGAGGACTTAAGGTGTGGGCCGGATGTGGCCCGCACTTTGGAGACCCCTGATCTAAACCATTCCATTGTAGCTCTGGCTGTATGTTTAGGGTTGTTGTCCTGCTGGAAGGTGAACCTCCACCCCAGTCTCAAGTCTTTTGCAGACTCTAACAGATTTTCTTCTAAGATTGCCCTGTATTTGGCTTCATCCATCTTCCCATTAACTCTGACCAGCTTCCCAGTTCCTGCTGAAGAAAGGCAGCCCCACATTATGATGCTGCCACCACCATGTTTACCGGTGGGGATGGAATGTTCAAGGGGATGTGCAGTGTTAGTTTTCCGACACACATAGCATTTTGCTTTTAGGCCAAAAAGTTCAATTTTGGTCTCATCTGAACAGAGCACCTTCTACAACATGTTTGCTGTGTCCCCCACATGGCTTCTCGCAAACTGTAAACGGGACTATTTATGGATTTCTTTCAACAATGGCTTTCTTCTTGCCACTCTTCCATAAAGGCCAGATTTGTGGAGTGACTAATAGTTGTCCTGTGGACAGATTCTCCCACCTGAGCTGCAGCTCCTCCAGAGTTACAATGGGCCTCTTGGCTGCTTCTGTGATTGATGTCATCCTTGCCTGGCCTGTCAGTTTGGATGGATGGCCATGTCTTGGTAAGTTTGCAGTTGCGCAATACTGTTTCCATTTTCAGTGCTCCGTGAGATGCTCAAAGCTTGGGATATTTTTTTATAACCTAACCCTGCTTTAAACTTCTCCACAACTTTATCCCTGACCTGTGTGATGTGTTCCTTGGCCTTCATGATGCTGTTTGTTCACTAAGGTTCTCTAACAAACCTCTGAGGGCTTCACAGAACAGCTGTATTTATACTGAGATTAAATTACACACAGGTGGACTCTATTTAGTAATTAAGTGACTTCTAAAAGCAATTGGTTCCACTAGATTTTAGTTGGGGGTATCAGTAAAGGGGCCTGAATACTAATGTATGCCACACTTTTCAGATATTTATTTAGCAGCCTGGAGTTTAGGCAGGGTTGCTTCTCACAAATTTATTTGCCAGGAGTAGTTATCCTGGTTGATTGTTAGAGATCTATTGATTTCTCCCCAAGTTTGGCCTTGCTGCACTTTTCTCTTCTACCACTAGGTGGCCGTGTACTTGGTGGTACTAGATATGAGAAGGGCAATGCAAGGTCAGGTTATGGGGTATCTCAGCCAATGGGCAGGGATTTTCTTGGAACCCTTGGCCTGCTGGGAGAGCCTATATATTTGGGTGGAGTCAGGTGATCTATGTTGTGTGCCACCTGGACGGCTGTCTGGGTGGACGTGTGTCGTATTGCCCTGGGCCTGCTAGGCTGAAGATTGGGCCTATCCCAGGGGCATCTGGCTGCTAGGCTGCCTGAGGGCCTATCCAGAAGCAAGAGAGCAGCGCAGGGTTGGGACTGCCGCTTGCAGTCCAACCAGAGTTGCCGGCTTTGCCGGCCGGAGAATCTGTCGTGGTCGGAGGTAGAGGGGATGCTGCCGCCACTAAGAGACCATCCTCCCTATTACCAGGGACCACAGTGAGTAACTGAAGCAAGTACCGGAGCAGTATTCTCACCGAACAGGGCCGGTGGAGGATCAGGGAACTTCAGGCTTTGATCAAGTCAGAGACCCAGCCAGCGGAGGTGACGCTTGCAGAGCAGCCTTGTGTGTCAAGCCAGTGCCCGAGCAGGCCAGTGGGGTGAGGTTGAGAAGTATCTGTGAGTGCCAAGCTAAGGACACAGCAGAGAGGCGGGCGTAACGCTTGAGGAAGATACCACCATGAAGATTGGAGGAGCTCAAGGGATTCAGTGGCAGTGAATCAGCGGGTCTAGTGAGAGACCGGGAGCTCAGTGTGCAGAAAAACTACCAGGAGAAGTTATAGTGAACGTGAAGGAACATTTACGCTTTGTGTTAGGCACTGTTAAAGACTGTTGCCGAGGGGGTGTAGTCTGAGCATGTCCGCGTGAGGACGCATGCTGTGATGAGAGCTCCCGGTCCACGCTAGCTCCAGACGAGGCAGACTGAGAGAGAGCCCAGAGCTTGAAAACGGCCGAAGCAGTATCCCAGGAAGGGGGGCAGCAGCTGGAGATACAGCAGTTCTTCCGGGTGGAGCAGGGACCTGATCCCGGAAGCGAACGGGTAGACAGGCTGTGCAGTACTAGTGAGTGACCTTCCACGCTAATTACACAAACACAGAGGGAGGTGAGTATGAGTCTGGAAGCCCTTCAGACTATCCCACAGAGCCCCCAGATGCATGCTGTGGTAGCTGGAAGATTACCTTTGCAGTGTGGGGATATGGAGCCAGGTAATCTGGGAATGGAGGATTTGAGAATGCTCATACTGGCTCTCCCTACTAGAACGGATATAGAAGCTATCATTTTAAAGGCAGAGGAAACACATCATAAAGAACTTCAACAGGTACATACAGAGCTGCAAGCACAAGTGGAACGTGTAACAGACAGGCGGGATTGCAGACCCTGGAGCAAACAGTGGCTGGTCTGGAGAAAGAAAAGCTCACCCAGGCAGATAATGCAGTGACACTACAGTTACATCTACAGCTGGGGTACCTCGAGGATCGCAGTCGGTGAAACAATGTTCGGCTCAGGGGAATCCCAGAAACTACGGATCAGTAAAAGCTTCAGGATACGGTAAAGTCTATTTTTAAAAAATTGCTTGAGGATGCTACACCCCTGAACTTGGAGCTCGATAGAGTACATAGAGCTTTGGGTCCTAGGCCCAGGGATTTAAGCCGCCCCCGTGATGTGATATGCCGCTTGCATTACTTTATGCATAGGGAAGCTATATTAAAGAAAGCATGGGAAGTAGGAGAGATAGACTTTCAGGGTGTACAACTGAAGATTTTACCTGACTTGTCAAGAGCCACACTACAACACAGAGCATTGCTTCGTCCGGTGTTGGAGCGGATACGAGAATGCGGCGGTACATATCGTTGGAGATTCCCAATCTCAGTTCTTATACGGAAGGGGGGTTCTTCATTCTGGCTGCGAGCTAAAACGGACTTACCAGACTTTTTTTTGTTTCTAGGTGTTGAACTATTCCCGGTTCCTGACTGGTTACAGCTATTTACACAGAGATAAGATAAAGCTATAAAGAGCCTATATGCATTTTGACAAGATAATTAAACTCTGGAGGGGACATTAGGGGTAATAATACAATAATTTTGTCTCTAGGGAGATGAGGGGGAGGCAAAAAAAAAAAAAATATATATATATATATTTTTTTTTATATATATATATATATATATATATATATATATATATATATATATTCTTCTTTTGGCACTTTTAGGTGGGGTGTTTGGTTCGGGGTTTTTTGTTTTTTTGGGGGGGGGGGCGGGTTGGGATGATGGATATGGGGGATGGGGGGTATTTTTACTTTTAATGGTCACATATAAATTATATGAGGGTATCTAATACGACAGGGAGGAGGGTGGAGAAGGGGGAAAGATTCCCCCAGTGGGGTGTGTTTTGTTTTGTTCCCCCCCCCCCCAAGTCATACTCTCCGGAGACATAAAAAGAGGGCGAAGGAAGGGAAGGAAAGTAATCCTTTTTTTTTTTTTCTTTCCCCTTTTGCCTTCGACGGTTGGTTTTCTTTTTTCTGTTTTAGTTTGTGGTCTTAAGATTTTTTTTATTTACAGATTGGGTTCTTTCAGTTTAAAGTAATAAAAATGTATATGTAGGTATACAAATGTATATGAAGTATGGCTACTTAGAAGGCATTTGATATATATAGTAGCTACATAATACCATAAGGATCGTAATTAAAAATATAAATAAGTATTGAAAGGTAGACTAGAGGAGCTGGCGGAGGTAATCCGGTGACTCCCTCCTCTAGGACATGCTCAACCGCATCCTCCCAGTAGGTTAGCACTCAAAGTATAAGGAATTTGGGTCAAGTGTATAAAGCTGATTTGCTTTAGATCCCCCTGGGGAGGGGTGCTCTCTCTAGGAGGATTTAGTTGAAAGGAGGCTTTTTTACCTCCTGTTCAGACCTCTCTGGGGATTTTTTGTGGGTTTTTTTTTTCTCGTGTTAGGCCCTCTGCGGGGTTTTTTTCGTGTTAGGCCCTCTGTGTTTTTTTTCTCTCCTTCTCCTCTCCTCTCTCCCCCTCTCTCTTGCCTTGGTTCCTCCTGAGTTTAGAGATCTCCCCCCTAGTTGGGGTGAGAGGTATAAGAAATGGATACCATTTCAATAATGCCGATTAATGCTAAGAGACTAAACATCCCCGAAAAACGATGTATACTTCTTCAGGATTTGAAAAGATCAAGGATCGACATAGCATTTGTCCAGAAAACGCATTTTAAAGAGAATAGCCTCCCTTTTCTTAGGAAGAGATCTTTTCCAATAGGTTACCACGCTACTAATCCTGTTGCTAAGACAAGGGGGGTGTCTATATTGATTTCGAGCAAGATTCCATGGTCATGTACAGAAACCTTGATGGATACCGGGGGGGCAATACCTGCTCCTAAAGGGTAAGATTGGGGGGACAAGGGTAACTTTGGCTGATTTTTATGCCCCTAATATACAAGACACTTTTTAAAAGAAATTTTTGGATAAAACTATGAGATTTATGGAGGGTCAATTGATTATGGGGGGAGATTTGAATGCATCTCTAGTTCCAGGTGAGGATACTTCTTCAGGGGTCTCAGCTATATCCTTGGGTGTTCGGAAGCGAATTATTAGGTCACTCTACGGAGCAAGATTAGTGGATACATGGCGCCTCTTTCATTCTGGAGAAAGAGATTACTCTTTTTTTCTCAGCCCCACACAAGACATACTCTTGTATAGATAATTTTTTTACTCCGCACAGTCAATTGCATGCAATAGAGGAAGTAAATATTGGGAAGATAACCTGGTCAGACCATGCACCAATTTTTTTAAAGTATAATCTTTCAGATATTCAACTACCCGGTCATACGATGTGGAAACTGAATGAAAGCCTCCTACAAGATCCCTCTGTGATAAAGGAGGTACGTAAAGAGGAAATGTGGTATTTTCAGATTAACGACACACCCAAATGTAATTCAGGAGTCATTTGGGAAGCCCACAAAGCAGTGATGCGGGGAGTTTTGATTAAGCACAGGGCTAGGATTAAAAAAGAGAGAGAAGCCAAGATAACATTGCTAATGGCAGATATTCATCGCCTGGAAATGCTGCATAAACGAACCCCTACTTTAACAGTGGAACGGGATCTTTTGATGACACGCAGACAGATCATAGATTTACTTCGGTATAAAGCTAAAAGCAATACAAGTAGGAAAAAAGCAGAGTTATGAGTATGGGAATAAATGCGGTAAACAACTCGCTGACTCTCTGAGGGAACAGCAATTAAGGACCTATGTCCCAATGATTATGGGAACTGAGGGTGAAAGATATCTGCAGCGAAGAGAAATGGCGCAGAGGTTCAGGGACTGTTATTCAGCGTTGTACAATTTATACCCGAACCCCCAAAATCGGACTGCAGTGGAGGAATATCTGGCAACTTCTGGTATGCCTAGCCTGGCGTTTATTGCACGGCAGGAATTGGAAAAACCAATCATATTGGAGGAAGTTCAAGAAGCGGTGAATTTGGCAAAGTTGGGGAAGGCCCCGGGCCCAGGCGGCTTTACCGCCCAATACAATAAGCTGCTCCTATTTTAGGACCTTATTTGGTTAAAATGTATAACGGATTTGGAGATTCAGGTTCGTTTCAGACGAAATCCCTGAAAGCGTTAATTACGATCCTACCTAAGGAAGGTAAAGACCCATCACAATGCGGGAGTTATGGACCGATATCCCTTTTAAATGCGGATCTGAAGCTTTTCTCTAAGATCTTGGCGATGCGGCTCCAACAGTATCTACCCTCCCTGGTCCATTTGGACCAGGTAGGGTTTGTCCAGACACGGGAAGCACAAGATAATACGATTAGGACTCCTTATTTCTGGGAACAGATGCAGAGAAAGCTTTAGATCGCATCAATTGGCAGTTTATGTTTGCAGTGTTAAGACAAGCAGGGGGCTCCTTGTGGGAGACGTGATGCTGACGTGAGACGTTCGAGCGGGGGGAGGGGCCTGATGGTAGCGCTGGAGTGAGGGAGCGGAGGCGGGCTGGACGGCCCAGGCAGCTTGAGTGCGGCGCGGGGTGAGAGCCCACTGCTGCATCCCCGAAAGGACCTCTGCAGGACTCCCTAGGTCTCCCCACTGCAGCACCGCCAACGGAAGTGCGAGTCCCCCCTCCGTGCTGAGCTGAAGTGTCAGGGGCGGATAAGCGGTTGTTCGGAGCCGGTTGTTTGCGTGGGCGAGTGTGGAGGTTGACAGACTGTGTCATCCTGGCGACGAGCTGACTCCGTTCATGGCCCGGTGCGGCGATTCGCCTTTACCTCGGCTCAGTGTGGAGTGCCCCCCCTTGTCTGATCCCCCCGCTGTAGTCTATCGCACATACAAGCCGTTCATACCGCGGCACATTGGCTGGGTAAGCGGCAAGGAAACACCGTCCCAGGAAGCTCCTGACATTGTGCAAGCTTCCCGTTGGGATTGGTCTCCTGAAGAAGAAGTATATCTGAGAGGACATCTTAACAGCTTGACTCGAGAGAGGCAGGTAAAGACATCTCCTTCAGGTACGAAATTTTATTCTTCCCTATTTTGAAGATCTGTGGGGACTTGTGCTCTAAAGCAGATTTATAGAGACTTTCTCACAAAAACCCTGATTTATGATTATATGGTGGTTTACATGCACTCGCTTGCTTGCTTGTTTTAAGAGGGCCTTATTCCCTCTCGCCAAGCGGCCCTAGAAACAGGACAAACCCGGCATAGTTTCCGAGACTACCAGGTGTAAAGGGCGAGAAATTGGCTGTACGCTAATTATAGCATCCCTGGAGTAAAGTCGCACTAGTCGCTGTAGCTGAAGGTCTTGGAAGCCTGTTGTATTGTGAGTCTGAGGGACTGTACATAAAGCTCGGGCATACTTATCATAGCAGCAGGTGAGCAAGTAAGAAGGAGTATGAGAGGACGGACTCAAAGAACAGCTGAGCCCAAGACCCCCAGGGAGAGTCTAAACTCCAGTTCAATTAAAAAATACCTCAAAGAGGCGAGTTCAAAGAGTCCAGGTCTGGATTTGAAACAAGTAGGAACGAAAGAAAAAAAGAAAGATCAGCTGAAACAAAAGGGGGGACGGGGGGAGAGGCCCAGGGAAGACCCGGAGCTGGAAGGAGCGTTCGCTATCAGTGATATGGAGGACCAAAGAAATATCGCGCAAATCCCTACTAAGGCAGAAATGCTGGAAATGTTCTCCAAACTTGAAAACTCTATAAAATTAGAAATATTAAATGTGCGGACGGATATGGGCCATCTGTTGCGCAGAGTTGAAGAGGCAGAAGAGGTGTCAGGAATCCAGGCTAAAGAGATTTCGGAACTAAAAACGCAAATGAGGAAAATGCAGAGCGAATATCGCATACTGACATATAAACTGGAAGAACAAGAAAACCAAAGCCGCCGCCAAAACTTGCGGATTAGATCTCTTCCTGAACAACAGAATGAGGACTTAGGGATTAAGATGCAAATTTTTTTTAACCCTATCCTGGGAAGACGGGAAGATGAGGTCCTAAGGATTGATAGGGTGCATAGGATTAGAAAACCCTTAAATATGAAGCAAGACATACCCAGAGATGTTATAGTCAAATTCCACTCATATGAGGTTAAAGATAAGATCTGGAAAAACCTGCGGGGTGCTTCCCCAGTTCGTTTTGAAAACAAAGATCTACAGATTTTCTCCGACCTGTCTGCCGGAACCCTGGCACGGAGAAGGAAACCATTGCTGGATCAACTGAGAAGGGCTAATATAAAATATAGCTGGGGGTTTCCAACATCCCTGCTAGTAACTAAAGAGGGCAGATCATACAGGATGAGGTTCCCGGAGGAGATTCAGGACTTTTGTCAAAATCTGGTTATTCCCACCCAGGACATACCGTGTTAAGGGGGTCTCTTGAGAGGATGTCGTGGACACTGAAATAAATGGAGGAACCCTTTTTTTTTTTTTTTCCTCCTCTCGGGGGGGTCTGCTATAAGGTCTATGGCCTCTCAAATGAAGGAATGTTTTGACTGTGGGGGGGGGGGGGAGTGTAATGTGATATTTAAAAAGATAGAGGGTGCTGCTTTTGGGGCAGGGGGGTCTTGGGGAGGTTGATACTCAATGTTGGTCTGTCCGTCTCCATCCCTCCTGTCCCCCTTCCCGCCACTTTCTCAACCTGGAGGGGAGGTTATATAGGAGCAGCGGATGATAGATGAGTTTGGATAGATGATATTGAATTAAATGTTAGGCTTAAATTTCTTATCCTATAACGTTAAGGGACTGAACTCGCCAGCTAAAAGATATAAAATACTAAAGGAACTCCAACATTACCGAGCTGATATAGTATTTCTCCAGGAAACTCATCTGGCCCTGGATTCTAATATTAAGTTGTATTCTCCAGCATTGCCCTCTTGGTTTTACAGCGATACTCCCATAAAGAGATCTAAGGGAGTAGCAATTGGATTTTCAAAAACATCAACATTTTTACTGTTAAATAGATTGACGGACCCAGACGGCCGCTATCTCTTTCTTAAGGGCAACTTAGGGAATAAAACGTTCACCTTAGCGAATGTTTATTGTCCTAACAAAAACCCGACTGTATTTTTAAAATGGGTGTTGGCTAAATTGATGGAGTTCAGGGAGGGGGAGGTGGTTCTGGCGGGGGACTTTAATTTTTGTCTCGACCCCACTTTAGATAGTACGTCCCAGGCTCAGGGGACAAGCAAGGTTCAATTAAGAACGGACAGGCGACGGCTGCACCAATGCCACCTGATGGATGTGTGGAGGGTGCAGCATGCAAAAGTAAACGATTACACCTTCTTCTCCCCTGTGCACGGGACGTGCTCAAGACTGAATTACATTCTGACGGACCATAGTCTACTGAACTTTGTGGTGGAAACTAGAATAGAAATTACATCGTTATCAGATCAGGCAGTAGCCACAACCAAAGGGATAGCGGAAGATTTTAAGAAGTTCTATGAAGCTTTGTACTCTATTAGACAAAAGGGAGTGGTGGATCAATCTGAGAATAGGAAGGTGGAAAAATTCTTGAAGGGGGCAGGGGTGGTTAGGTTGTCTGAAGAAGACAGAGTAGTTCTGGACAGACCCATAACCGAAGAAGAAATCTATGCAGCTTTGAATAACTCGCCAAAGGGGAAAAGCCCGGGCCCCAACGGGTTTACCACCCTTTACCTGAAACGATATAAACATACATTGGTGCCAAGGCTCTGCCACTACTGGAACGAACTGGGCTCCAATTGTATAATGGAGGGAGATGCCCTGTCAGCGGCCATAACGTTGATATTAAAAGAAGGGAAAAACAATATGCTTTGTTCTAGTTATAGACCCATTGCGCTGTTAAATGCGGACGTTAAACTTTACGCCAAGGTGTTGGCTAGTAGACTGAAGGACAATATGACCACCTTGGTGCATTCAGACCAGGTAGGATTTGTCCCGGGTAGACAGGGCAGGGACAATGGAGTGCGATCATTGCTCCTGCTAGAGTCCACTAAATCTGGGGGGCCCCCAGTTCTATTCCTGTCAATGGACGCTGAAAAAGCATTTGACAGGGTAGACTGGGGGTTCATGATTAAAACCTTGGAAGCGATGGGGGTTGGCCCAAGATTAATCTCTTGGGTGAAAATATATAATCACCCTTTGGCATCCGTAAAGGTGAACAGGGTTCTTTCTAGACCTTTTAGGATGGAGAATGGTACTAGGCAGGGGTGCCCTCTGTCCCCCTTTTATTTGTTTTGTCCTTAGAGCCCTTGCTGGCTGCTATTTGTAATAATCCAGATTGTAGAGGGGTGATGATAGGTTCAGAAGAACATAAACTCGCGGCATTTGCCGACGATGTGATGTTCTATATTACAAACCCTAGGATTACAATCCTGAATTTGCTACAGATTTTAAAAAGGTACGGAGATATTTCAAACTTTAAAATAAATCTGAGCAAATCCGAGGTATTAAATATAAATGTGGGCAAACAAGAAGAAGAGAGTCTTTCGGGGGTTTTTCCCTTTCCTTGGAGAAAGGAAATCAAATATTTGGGAATTAAATTATCTAACACACTGAAAAAAATGTATCTAACTAACTACATTCCCTTGTTGGATGAAATCAGGCAAGATACAAGAAGTTTTCAATGTGGCCCCTCTCCTGGTTTGGTCGCATCAATGCAGCAAAAATGATGTTAACTTCCAAAATACTGTATAAATTCCAGATGCTCCCAATCCCACTCCCACATTCATATTTGAGAGCCCTATGAGGCCTAATTGCAAGGTTTGTCTGGTGTGGCAAAAAGCCATGAATTGCTCATTCAGTCCTGATCAGAGGGAAAATAAAAGGAGGACTTTCTCTTCCAGATTTCAATAAATACTACACCTCAGTAATACTTTCACGGGTTATAGAATGGTCAAAGGAGGCGTCGGACAGGAGATGGGTCAATATTGAACACAGTTTGAGTAGTACAGATAATATAGAACACTGAGCACTAAAGCAGCGTCTTTAACGCAAAACACTCTTAAACTATGGGATCAGATTCACGCACAGAATAAATGGTGTCACAATTCTCCTCTGATTTACATGAAAGACAATACATTTTTTGAGCCGGGGATGAGGGAGGTGGGAGGGAATTGGATAAAAAATGGAAGCACACAATTAAAAGATATAATTAGAGAGGGGAAAATACGCACGTATCTCGACTTGAAAGCCGAGACAGATCTTATGGTGATTGATCCATGGAGGTACATCCAGTTGTCGCTCTTTATTGAGAAACTTCCGAGCAGCTCTGTAAGAGAGATAAATCAGGAAATATTATTTCCCATCTCTATAAAATTCTGACCCTGATGGAAGAACTGGATGTACCTCCATATATCAAGAAATGGGAAAGGGAGCTAGGGTCACAGTGTAGTAAATCCACATTAGAGAAGATTTTGAAAATGATACATAGTTCTTCAGCTGATATTATGAGGACTGAGACAAACTTTAAATGCCTTGCAAGATGGTATGCCACACCAGACAAAATAAGCAAACTTTACCCGGATAAATCTGAGAAATGTTGGAGAGGGTGTACAAATATAGGAACGATGGCCCACATATGGTGGGAGTACCCCATTATAAAAGCATATTGGAAAAAAATTATACAACTAACCAAGGAAATTACTAATGAATCCCTATTAGAAGACCCATGGATATGTTTATTCCATGGTACTGAGAAGCCTATTAAGCGTTATCAAACATCTATTGTCCCTATATTATTGGACGCCGCTAAGAAGCAGATTTCAAAGAAATGGTTGCATCCAGAGAGCCCAAATACCCATGACTGGCTTCTCTATGTAAATGAAATGTCCGGTTAGTTTGGGAGCGGAGTCAGATGAGGAGGACGCATGTATACCCTGTTTCCCCGAAAATAAGACCTAGCGTGATTGTCGGTGATGGCTGCAATATAAGCCCTACCCCCCAAATAAGCCCTAGTTAAAGTCCTTGTAGGTCTTATTTTCAGGGTAGGGCTTATCTTCGGGGAAACAGGGTAGGGCTTATTTGGGGGGTAGGGCTTATATTGCAGCCATCACCGACAATCACGCTAGGTCTTATTTTTGGGGAAACAGGGTAGATAAATGGGTAGGGTGGCGAAGCTTTAAGAGTACATGGAGTTACCTGGAGGAGATTATAAGTTAAACTTGACGGGTTTGGGATTTGGGAAAGTACGGAAGGATATATGGATGACTGCTAGCTTTATTGTAACCACCTGCAGGAAGGGGGTGGGGAGGGTATCAACCTTAGAGGGAGTTTTGTACCTCTTTCTCCATGATAATATTTTGTAAGCCTGCTCATGTACCCTGTATGGTTTTAGTTTTGTATTTATAAAATATAAATAAAGAATTAAAAAAAAAAAAAAAAAGACAAGCAGGGATGGGTAACAATATGATTAGATGGATTTCGAGTATCTATACACAACCAACCGGCACAATCAGCTCAGGTTAAGGTGAACGGGGTGCTGTCTCAGCCTTTTAGAGTCACGAATGGAACGAGACAGGGATGCCCACTGTCCCCAATATTATTTGTTTTGTCGTTGGAGCCCTTAATGTGTAGGATCCGGTCAAATCCAGATATAGGGGGTATATCAATAGGAGGTATGCAGTATAAAGCATTGGCATATGCAGATGATATGTTGTTTTCATTGACTAATCCGATTGCATCATTACCTAACCTTCAAGATATAGAGACATATAGCTCCTTATCAGACTTTAAGATCAACGTATCAAAATCCGAGGCAATGGGAGTTGGGATATCTAACGACATATTAGGAACACTGAAGGTAAGTTACAAATTCATATGGTCAGATCAAGCCTTGAAATACCTGGGAACTTTTATCCCAGCAAACCTTTCCCATACATACAATCTTAATTTCCCACCAATATTACATAGAGTGCGAGTCCTCTTGGAGAGGTGGCAGAGAGGGTTCCACTCCTGGTTTGGGAGGTCTAATATTATTAAAATGAATATCCTGCCGACGTTTTTGTACTTATTTCAAGCATTACCCATCGCTATACCTAAATATTATTTTAAACAGATACATTCCCTCCTTGTCAGATTTATTTGGGCAAATTAACACCCAAGGATTAGCAGAGCTTTGTTGACTATACCCAAATAAAAGGGTGGACTAGCTGTACCAGACTTGTACAAATACTATCAAGCAGCTTTATTAAGCCGCTTGATCGATTGGAGTAGACATAAGGATGGGAAGTTATGGAGCAGGCTCAGAGCAGTGCTTTACTGCATTGAGCCGCTTGGTGTTATAAAGACCTTCGGACTATTACGAAGGCACACCCTGTGAAACAACCCTCCCTAAAGATAGGCTTTGAGCTCTTCTCTAAGGGTAAACTTTCGGCAATAATTTCACCATTGTTTCCAATACTGGGGAATCCCCAGTTTGAGCCAGGTCTGAAGAAGGGAAATTTCAAGGTACTGATGGATCAGGGGATCTTCCAGGCCTCTCATTTTTAACAGGGGAAGCATGGCCCACAATATTTTCATTGACAACAGGACTTTACCATACTGTTTGGATTTTTGGCATGCAGTACAGCTGAGACACTTTTTAAACACTTTAATCCCGCCAAGTAGTTATGGGCACACTCTAGCAATCTTTGAGGAATATTGTAACGGAAGCGGTGTATTCCACCAATCCCTTTCTAAAATATACGCACTGCTGATTGTACCCTTGGAGGACTTTAGGTTGCCCTTTTTAGGGGGTGGGAGAGAGATGTGGGTCGAACCTTCACGGAAGAGCAGTGTACTAATATGATACACAATATATTTGAGTCGTCAATCTGCAAGAGAATGCAGGAGACAATTTTTAAGATTCTATCCCGGTGGTACCGCACCCCAGCATTCCTAAACAGATGCTACTCGGAGGTATCAGATAATTGCTGGTGTTGCGGGGGGGAAGATGGGGGCGTTAATGCATATTTTTTGGTCCTGCCCCAGAATAGAGAACTTTTGGAAAGTCCGGAGAATTGCTCCATCTTTCTTCCTTTTACAAGATACTAAAATCCCAGTTAAATCATATAAGAAATCTATTCTATGTCACCTGCTGAATGCAGCCAGAGCATGTATTCCACTCACTTGGAAGCAGACACAACCACCAACGGTAGGATTGTGGCTTAAAAGAGTAGAACAATTGAACCTTATGGAGGATTTGGTTTGGACATCCCGGCAAAAAAGAGGGACATATCTGAAAACATGGTCTCCATGGAATCTTTTCATTAATACAGAAGAGGGAAAACCCCTTATAGATGTAAATCTTAATGACTGAAAATAGAAGATGTGGCTATTAGATTCTTAGCAAGGGAGGAGGCTGGATGGGAGGGGGTTGTGGGGGAGAGGGGAGGAGGAGGGGATGGGGAGGCAGGAAATGGGCTCTACCCTTCCCTCCCCTTAAGGGGTTTTTTTTTGTGTTTTGTTTTGTGTTTTTTTTTGTAAATATAGAGGTAAAAAAGAGTTAAACACTTAAGGAAAATATAGACAGAATCCCCCAGGAAGGAGTTGGAGATATACTTTGATTGAGGGCGGGAGAGGACCTCTGCCTTAATGCGTTTGGGGGATTGTAATGAGATAGTTGATTTTGTTATAATTAGAGAGCATGGTCTTGGCTTTAGAAGAAAATGAATTTATGTGTATATTTGTATATTAGATTAGCATATAGACATGCATAATATGTTATATTTGATATTGGTAAAGTGTATGCCTTTCTTCCTCTTAAACTAATAATAAAAATATTAAATAATGAAAAAGACTGTTGCCATAGGAGACAGCATCCCTGCACGTGCAGATGTGGCGTCTTGCTGGAGGTCTTTCCCTGCACGGCTGTCTTCCTATTCAAGTCTCGGAGTCTGTTAATTGAACTTGCAACTACTTAGGGGGGCCTGGCCCTAACCCTCTTTTCCCCATAAAAGTTTGTAAGAGAAATAAACATCTTTTTTGTATTCAAGAAGTACTTGGCGCCCAATAACTTCATCCACCTTGCACCCACTATGCCTCACAACCCACCATATACAGAAGGATGTCGGCTATCTCTGGACCTGGAGGTCTTTATTAGACTGAAGGAGGCCGGAGACCTTGCTACATTTATTTGTAAAAGATTTAAAAAAAAAAAAATTATCATTTTCCTTCCACTTCACAATAATGTGCCACTTTGTGTTGGTCTATCACATAAAATCCCAATAAAATACATTTACATTTTTGGTTGTAACATGACAAAATGTGGAAAATTTCAAGAAGTATGAATATTTTTTCAAGGCACTGTAAGTAGGACAGCTGTGGTCTGCCATTTAGTGATTCCTGCTGTATGGTGTTAGTTCACTTGTTCAGTTTTTCTGTAAAGGTTAACTAACACTTTAAGTGGGGTTCCTAATGGCTGTGCAACAGGATCCAGATGAGGGAGGTATCTTAGCTTCCCTCTTACCTCACCGGTGTCAGAACAGCTTTTCACCCAGGAATGATGGAGCCGGATCCAGAAGGTCTCTAATCGATCCCTATACGGCAGAAGTCCTTCCCTGCACTAAACCTAACTGTCTTTTACAAGATAGATTCCTCTATCTACCTCTTCCCACACTTTAGAGCTCCCAGACTCTTTATAAAGCCTCCGTGTGTCTAAGATGGCCACCCAAATCTCGGAGGGAACTCAGTGTGCAATCGGACACTGGCTTCCCTAAAATGGCACCCAGAGTCCATGGCAGAGGACATTCTGGTGCCATGCGTGACTTCCCCCTAGAAAACAGGAGGGAAATACTTCACTTGCAAAAAAAATTCCAATTTAAAACTAAGTTCCCCTTTAGAACATGTTATACTCGTATTTACGGTGTAACATGTTCCAGCCCCCCCCCCCCTCCCTGTTACAGTGGGCGCAGGTTCTTTTCCCCTTCAGCCGCTGTCAAATTTAAAATCTGGGCTCCTCCCGCAAAGCTGCATCATTCATTCACAGCTATCACAGCAGAGGGCTTGTAGTCCCCAATGGACTACAAATGTGCTGATCAATGAGCTTGCAATCCCTTTACTTTCGCTCCAGCTTTCTACCTGAAGGTTCCTACAGAGGTACGGGCAGAAAGTTGAAGGGAGAGTGTGCAGGAGTCTGACATTGCACCTGCGATCTACAGATCATGGATGCAATGCTTTGCAGCCTGCTTTATGAAAAAATAATAAATGCATATTTTTTCTGCAAAAATATGTGTATTTATCATTTTTCCTTAAGGCTTGGTTCACACCATGTGCAAATGCACGCATTCTGCAAAGGCGCAAAGAAAACAATTGGTCTCTATGTGCCCTGTTCACACCACAGTACTATTATCATGTGCTATTTTTTTTTTTTTTTTTTTTTTGCGCAGGAATCTGCAACATGTATAAAACTGATTGAAATGCACATGAAAACTTGTGTCTCTGCAAGTGAAATCTGCAAATCAGTTTCCATCAGTTTTTCTGCACCTATGGTGTGAGTAAGGCCTAACAGTGAACTAAAGATAGGTGGTGGCATCTAGTGGTGAAAATTGTGAACTTCATGCTTTATGTCTTATTTGCCATAGACAACAAGATACACGTTTTAAAAAACAACTTATCAAACTTTATTATAGCAGGACATAATAAAAGTCCATTAGATAAAAACAATTGCAGCTGTATGTTTGACAAACATTATAACATTATATACTGTACCATGGCGTTACCAGATCTCAATACAATCGGTACCCCTCATCCTTATTGCCAACCATAAGCTGAAGTTGTAGCTTGTTGGTAGGGAATACCGAACATGTTTCAGAAAGATTGCTTTCCTTCCTTAGGGGTATACAGTATAGGGGTTAGAGTCCTTGATGTTAGAAATTAAGTTACAAGTAGGCTGCTTTCACACTGGGGCGGGCGTTGACGGTAAAACGATGCTAGTTTAGCGCCGCTTTACCATCGTTTTAGTGGTGCTATTCGGCCGCTGGTGGGGGGGGGTTTAAGGGTTAAATGCGCCCGTGTAGCGCCGCTGCCGAATTGCTTTGCAGGCGCTTCGGCAGTGGTGCCCATTCATTTCAATAGGCAGGAGAGGTGGAGGAGCGGTGTATACACCGCTCCTTCACCACCCCAAAGATGCTGCTTGCAGGACTTTTTTTAACGTCCTGCCAGTGCAGCACCACAGTGTGAAAGCCCTCTGGCTTTCACACTGGGACTGCAGGGGAGGCGTTTTTCAGGCGCTTTACAGGCGCTATTTTTAGCCCAAAAGCACCTGAAAAACACCTGTGTGAAAGAGATCGTACAGCCATCACTCTGATAAAATCAATATGCCACTATGCATTTTTGCTACCCAGTTTGTTTGCATGTCATCCTACTTGGCCACTATAGAGGAGTGTGATACTCTGCCCCCATAGCTGTCCCTGTCAAAGGGAAACAGCATATTAGGCAGCCTCAGTGTGTCCTTTTTCCACCAGTTGGGAGTGGTGGTGGCGTCCCTAGGTTGAACAAATGCATGGCAGCATATTGATTTTATCAGAGTGATGGCTGTACTTGTTGTAACTTCATTCCTAATATAAAGGACCCTACCCCCTATACTATACACCCCTAATGGTAGGAAATCAACCTTTCTGAAACGTGTTGGGTAATCCCTACCCTCAAGCTACAATTTCAGCATATGGTTGGCAATGGGGATGAGGGGTACCGATTGTAATGAGATCTTATAACACCATGTTATAATGTTTGTCAAACATACAGCTGCAATTGTTTTTTTTTGAGTTTTATTATGTTCTATTATAATAAAGTTTGATACGTTGTTTTTTAACACTTGTATGTTGTTGCCTAAAAAGTCCCACAATGGGGGCCTTTACACAATGAAATTGATGATATAGGGATGGTGGCAAAACTTCATGTTTTTACTTCTGGTTAAAATCTGCTTGCAAGTATCTGTAGAATGTGCGCAGCTCACTGTACATTTTCAGCATGCTTTAGTGTCGGGATGAATTGACTCCTATGCGTACATGCAGGAGTTACAACTTCCTGGCTTTGCCAATTAGGATGGATGCAAAAGCCAAGCCTAGAAGAAGACCAGAGAAGATGTCTGTGAGCAGAGGTAAGTTTAGTTCTGCATTAAAGGGTGTCTAATTCCAAGAAAAGAGTTGTAATATAATACAGATTACCAGTCTTTAGATGGGGTGGTTGCATTAGTTTTATTTTTGTCGGCCAAATACATTTTCTGCAAATACAGAAAGATATTTGACCTTGCAAGAATTCCATTATCTTTGTAACTACTTGTGCTTTGGACCTGTATCACAAACAATCTTATCCATTTTCCAGCTATTGTTTGTGAACTACAAACCACCTCCCACCTATGTAATGAAGAGGAGAAGGTGTATGTATCCAAATCAGTAAGTAGCCCAGGGTGACAACACTGCTCCTCCATAGATACAGTACACTGATTGAACGTTGTCACCCTAAGGCAGGAAGTTTGTTACCAAGATGACCACTATTTCCATATCAATTAATATAAGGCTTCCTCTGACTGGCTGAGGTGGAGAGGTGGCAGATGAGGTCATGAACTCCACCTCAGGCCAATCAAAGAAAGCCTTGTATTCACTGATGAAAATGCAAGGCTTCTCCTGAATGGCAGAGAAGCACTAAGCCTGACTCCCTTTATCTCCAGCAGCAGGCGGGAAGTCCCTGGTACTGCTGCCACAGCACAGCACTACTTGCTGCATGTAGCTAATGCTACTACGGTCTATTACAGCAAACCCATTTTTCACATTGTTCTGTGTATGGAAATAGTTTATTTGACTCAGCTTGGCCCAAGCCAACTATTTAAAGTGACATAAAACATGGAAGTCTACTGTACTTGTTTTTAAGGGGGAGAAATGGGAGAAGTAGTATATCTTTGATCTGGGTAGTGACAAATAAATAACCAGTTAAAAAAATAATATTCCAATATTTATGATTGTTGGTGTAGTCTGGAAGAAAAAGAGGCAGCACTATGAGCCAATTAGACTCTACGGCGTTGTACAGTGGATTCCAGTGCTAGTAGCTTGCTGACAGGAGGAGAAAGCAAAAGGGATAACATCCTCGGCAGGGCTTAGCTGCCCTTTCATGATCTGACCAGAAGGCTGGGGGTAAGTGACCAAACTGTATCGCTTAATTGTAGTAACTAGTCTGTCTATGAAGTGTGGCACTGGCTCCTTGATCAACTGGAGTGTCTCCAAATTTGTCTCCACAGATTTCACATCTTTTAGAAAGTAGGAGGGTTCATATTTGTATAATTCAACCATGCAGTAACTTAGTTGTTTATGTGGGTTTAGCTTAAACCTTTAGGAAAATACAGTGGTAGTTTTTTTTTTTATCAGATTGTTGGCAAAATATACAGTATATTTCAGAGTAAAATTTCAATCCTTTAAAAAAAATATACTTTTGAGGTGATACGTTTGACGCAAAAAAAATGATTGTTTATGGATAATGTACATAGAGACAGAAACCCATCAGAACTTTTAATTTACATGGATTTCAATAAAGGCAAAGTTAAAATGTTCTTGAACAGAAAATGTAAACCGCTTGGCCAATGCTCCAGTGATAGCATTACACAATGTATTTGATAATGGCTAAAAACTGTTTTGTTAGGAAGCTTTCTTTTTGGGAAGTCTTTTTCTCAATACACTGAATACTCTTTATGTTTGTGTGTATTGGGAAGGATTATATATATAGTATCATATTTTCTGAACGTAATTTCCTGGAAAAAGTCCTTCCTTTCCATTAAATCTTCCTTTCCACCAACCAGAAACATCTGAAAATACAGAAATCACATTGAATCCAATTAAAATGTGATAAAATACATAGTGAATTCTTACATGTACGTTTGTGAATAGAAATAGAAAATATAAACACATTTATATGGGTAATTCCCAGCCTCCCTCTAAACTCTTTACTTACCTGTCCCTGATGCACCAGTATGTCGGCTGAGCAGCCTCCTTGGCAAATGATGTCAAGTAACCAAGATCTTGGTGGATTGGGGACAGGTGAGTGTAAGATTGGGAGTGGGTCAAAGGGAGGCAGGGTTACCCATAAGTAACTACATCAAAAATGCAATTACACTTTAAGCGATTAACCAAGCTAATATACGTATTTATATATACACTGTGTTGCCAAAAGTATTGGAGACGCCTGCCTTTACACACACATTAACTATAACAGCTTTAACTCTTCTGGGAAGGTTTACAAGGTTTAGGAGTGTGTCTATGGAAATGTTTGCCCATTCTTCCAGAAGCACATTTGTGAGGTCAGGCACTGATGTGAACGAGAAATTCTGGCTCGCAGTCTTCACTCTAATTCATCCCAAAGGTGTTCTATCGGGTTGAGGTCAGGACTTTGTGCAGGCCAGTCACATTCCTTCACCCCAAACTCGCTCACCCATGTCTGTATGGACCATGCTTTTTGCACTGGTGACCATTCATGTTGAAACAGGAAGGCGCCATCCTCAAACTGTTCCCACAAAGTTGGGAGCATGAAATTGTCCCAAAAGTCTTGGTATGCTGACGCCTTAGAAGTTCCCTTTACTGGAACTAAGGGGCCAAACCCAACCCCTGAGAAACAACCCCACACCATAATATTCCCCCCTCCACCAAATGATTTGGACCAGTGCACAAAGCAAGGTCCATAAAGACATGGATGAGCGAGTTTAGGGTGGAGGAACTTGACTAATAATGCTAGAATCATGATGATGAAAAAGAATCAATGTTGATTGGGAGTCCCCTTAAAGCTGGCGCAGGCCGGCCCTTTAAGTGGTTTAAAATGCCAGGAGGCGGGTTGGGGCTTATCGTCATGTAACGGTTATGATTGACTGTCACGGCGGTCATATGATTGGAAAACTCCCAATCTCAACATGCGAACGGGAACTTTCAGTTAGCCGCCGGTAATTGAGCCAGGATTGAGCAGGGCGTGCGCTCTCGGCACAGCTCTATTGGTGCTATTGCGGCCGCTCGGTGTGAAGGTCGCATATTTGCATGTGTCTGCATGAGGAATAATGGCTGAATTCAAAAAATATGATGTTTTCTGATATGCAATTCTACTTTTGTCAAGGAAAAAATAAATACCTCCGTTTGCCCCTCACCTTCCATCAAAAGATCAATAACATCATTAACATTAAAGCTTAGCTCATCAACATCTTGACCAATGTACTGGTAAACAGCTCTGCAGCGAGGATGAACAGGCCTGGCCTGAGGTTTTGGATGGCCTACTCCAGGTGGAGGTCGATGAGTGACACTCCTTCTCCTTTGTGCCCTGCAAAGCAAATTAGGTGATAAAGAAATATCAAGCTCAGAAATTATGTTCTTATTCACAAGACTGTATTGTAATTTGCTGATAAACACAAAATTAACATGCCTTTTTAAAATGAACCTTCTTGAAATGGTCATATATTTTTTAAATGTAAGTGATCTTATAGGCACTTCTCTACTGCCGCTAACATCTTTATTTCTTTTCACACTTGCTTTCGCAATACTGCAGCAATCTTCAGGCACTCTTTTCTTAGATACTGATGCCATACTGGAATCTGTGCTGCAATCATTAATAAGAGATCAGCCCTCAAGTGAGCACTAATATTGCAGCGCCTTCTCTTGATGGTGGTAGAGTCAGGGCCTACATCACTCTAACACCAGGTACTCCTTATTCCAGATAAATTGAGAAGGAAGACTAAGGAGTGCGTGAGCAGTATACTACCTGCTGTTATGGCAATGCACAATATTTGCTTAGGCAAACATAGTAAAAATCTGCAAGTATAATTATCAGGCAGAGCATCTAATGGCTAGATACTTTTGGGAGTAAAGTTCCAGTTTAAACCCCCTATATCACTACAAGTGGTTTGAAACTTAAAGCAGAGTTCCACCCAAAAATGAAACTTCCAATTTAAGTACTGGTGACCCCCTGACATGCCACATTTAGGGAGAGCGGGTACCCAGTTTTGACAGGCACCCAGCTCCCACTTCCTCCCCTGGTGCCGCAGAAGGAAGTTTACCTTTCCCCCCTCCCTCCCTGCACTCTTCTTGGACATGTCACAGGTCCCAAAAGATTGCTGGGCCATTCACAATGCGCAGTGCGGCTCGCGCATGCACAGTGCGCGCCCGGCTGTGAAGTCAAAGCTGGACACCCACAGTTACAATGCTGGCGCCGCGGAGAGGAGGGGGAGAGGCTTTGCATTGCTAGATCGTGGGACAGGTGAGTGTCTGTTTATTAAAAGTCAGCAGCTACACTTTTTTGCAGCTGCTGACTTTTAAATGGGTGGAACTCCGCTTTAAAAAATAATTTCTCTCAATTTTTTTTTTTTCAAAGGGGCGATGAGAATATAGTGTATAAATATCATTCTTCTCAATGTCCACTATAAAATATCACTGCTAACACTTTCCTTATTTTTCCAACTGTCTCTGCCTGGAGTTGAAAATTACCCATAAACTTCTTGTGGTCTGGAATTAGTGGAGAAGTAGGGACCTGGAGGATATAGAGATCCATAAAACATAGGCTGGAACATTACAAGCTGAACCAATAAACTGGGGGAAATAAGACAGGTTGTAGAGTGACATTTATGCCCCATTTAAACAACTCTCTCTCCATTTAAGGCTATTTAAAGTGTTACTAAACCCGGGATCCTACATTCACTTTATCTGGTCTCCCACAGAACATGGAAATGCAATTATTTTAGTAAATATAAACTGCTAAATACCTTTTCTCATTAGCAGTTAGAGCAGTCAGTGTCTGGTTAAAGCTTGTAGTAGGAGTTTTCCCCTGATTGTCCTATGAGGCTGCAGGACCCCTGACCATCTGTCTGTACAGTGCTGATTGGCCCTGCGCTGATCACATGCACTCTCACAAGGAAAAAAAACTCTCTAGCAATACGCACTAAACTGAACATGTGCAGCTTGCCCCAAGGCTCTTTGCTATCAGGAGATGAGGACTGTGAAAGAAGGGGAGGATCAGTGAAGACAGGATCAAACAGCCTTTTTACACAATGTGGAGGATTAACCCTTTGGGTTCCACATTGAGTATAGCGAGCATGCTTTACTGCATATACAGACTGATATTACTGTTGTGGGTTTAATAACACTTTAACGAACATGTTCTTCGGTTGACTGTAAGAATTACATTGACTGTCTATTTAATCAATATGTTACAGATCAAGATCATGCAGTTATAGCATATCTTGCTTTAAGGTGAGAGTAAGTTTATTTTGTTCAATAATGAGTGTTTGCAGGCAACAGTGAAGCATGGTGGAGGTTCCTTGCATTATTGGAGCTGTATTTCTGCAAATGGAGTTGGAGATTTGCTCAGGATCATTGATCATTGATGTTTTCAATGCTGTGAAATACAGGCAGATAGTTATCCATCGTGCCATACCATCAGAGAGGCGTGTGATTGGCCCCAAATTTATTCTGCAGCAGAACAAAGACCCCAAACATAGAGCCAATACCATTAAGAACTATCTTCAGCGTAAAGAAGAACATGGAGTCCTGGAAGTGAAGGTATGACCCCACAGAACCCTGATCTCACCATCATGGAGTCTGTCTAGGATTACACGAAGAGAGAAGGATTTGAGGCAGCCTACATCCACAGAAGATTTGTGGTTAGTTCTCTAAGATGTTTGGCACAACCTACCTGCCGAGTTACTACAAAAACTGTGTGCAAGTGTACCTAGAAGAATTGATGTTGCTTTGAAGGCAAAGGGCTGTCACACCAAATATTAATTCGGTTTGGATTTCTCTTCTATTCATTTACTTTCCATTTTTTAATTGATAAAAATAAACTATTAACACTTCTATTTCTGAAAGCATTCTTCATTTACAGCATTTTTTTTACACCTGCCTAAAACTTTTGCACAGTAGTGTATGTAATTTGAAATGTCTTTTGTTATAGGAAAAAAACTAAGGGGTGTATTTATCATTGATTTGAAGGACAATTTGCCCAACATTTGCCTGTTTTTTGATCAAGATTTTTTCCCACATTTACTCCATTTATTACAGTGAGTTTTGCCCATTTTAAAAAGGTATTTGCTCAACATTCTTTGAGTGAACAATGCATCAAACCAGAGTTACCCTACATCAGCTATTTATTGGGAAAAGTCCTTTTTTTTGCTATTCATCCAATTTATCACTCAGTAAATATAGAAGCATTCTGAAGTTTGACCAATTTCCAACCAATATTCAAACTATTCTCTAATTAGCCAAGGGGAATATGTATTCTGAAGTGCTTCTTTGCTTGGAGGCTGGCATCCCCATAGAAAAAGAGCAGCAAACTATAATAAAACCAGCTCACATGCTCTTCAACATTTAGAGGGGTGTTTTGAAAGCGGTTGCCTCAAAAACCAGCATGCCCCTTGTGCTGACCGCAGTTGGGCTTCACCCTTGTCAGTCGCTTCTCCCTGACCAACTGCTTTTAGGGGTTGCTCAGATCCCTAATCAGCAAGTAAGGCCCCTTTCACACTGGGGCGGTGGGGGCGTCGGCGGTAAAACAGCGCTATTTTTAGCGCTGCTTTACCGTAGTTTTTGCGGCGGTAATCGGCCGCTAGCGGTGCGGTTTTAACCCCCACTGGCGGCCGAAAAAGGGTTAAAACCGCTCGCATAGCGCGGCTATAGCCGCGGTATTGCCGTGGTATAGCCGCGCTGCCCCATTGATTTCAATGGGCAGGAGCAGTTTAGGAGCGGTGAATACACCGCTCCTTCACCGCTCCAAAGATGCGACTTGCAGGAGTTTTTTTCTTCTCCTGCCAGCGCACCGCTTCAGTGTGAAAGCCCTCGGGCTTTCACACTGAACAAACAGTAGCGGCTGTTTTGGGTCGGTTTGCAGGCGGTATTTTTAGCGCAATAACGCCTGCAAACTGCCCCAGTGTGAAAGGGCTCTAAGTGAAAGTTTAAAAAAGACACAACACAAAATAAAAAAATACTTTATTATTCCTTTTTTAATTTAATATTTACCCTACCAGGTTACAGTCATATCTTAAGATGTTCTGTGGCATCTGATCAAGCACTGGCAGGTCAGAGTAAGAAAGAACTGCTCAAACTCCTGTTTAACACTCCTTTGTCAGTGTATGAGTTTAACCCAAAATTAAAAAATAAAAGAATAGTAAGAAATCTTACCCAGCAACACCCTGGTCTGGTACATTAAGGAACTCCCTATTGTGGTCAGAGGGTGTACGGGTTTTCTTAGGCGCTGATTGTCGAGGGAGGGCAGTAGACGGTGGAGCTCTGCCCTGTCGCTTGGCCTGAGAGTAAGTAGGGTTTCTGGAATGCCCAGAATTGAACTGAGGAGCCCCGTTTCTAACAGAACCTGTGAAATGCAGGCATACATAAGTTCTCAATAACACAAAAATAAATAGGGATGAAGAGGTAATGGTTCTGGAAAGACTTACCAGGGGGAGCAGGAGCTGGGCGATTAGGCGGTGGTCTGTGTGAGCGAATTTGTTTTATTTCCTTTCTTGTAGGCTCTAAATAAGATATTATAATATTATTATTATATTCTTTATTCTGTAGCAATCTACACAAAGTACCCTAGGTGATTTTCCACACATATCACTGAATTTTAACCACTTAAGCTCTTGTATCTGTTTACCCATTATGGACCAGAACAATTTTTACATTTTCCCCTACAAGCCTGTTTATTTAGCAATAACTTTCTTATTTCTATGAAATCTATAGACAAAAATGTAAAGGGATTCTAAAAAAGTGTTTTTTTTTCTGGGTTCACAAACATTAATTTCTTTTAAACTAAGATATATGGTATTCGAATGTATGAAAAAATAATTCAAATAAATTATATTTTGTAGGCATATATAGAATTATACATATATTCTAGTATAGTGCAATATACTGCTACTAGTATAACCCCATGGGTCTATGTACTTAGAATGTACATATAAATCTTCAATATATATTTAAACAAACTTTTTCTTGCTTTATTCTTGCATTGATTTTGTAAACAGGTAATCCGTAACTGAACATTAAAAATTAAACATGTGCATGCCAATTAAACCAAATTTTGTTAATCTACACTTCAAATTAAATATGTTGAGTCAATGATAACTACCTTTACAGTATGGTTTGATGAATGATTTTTCAGAAATTTGTATGAACATTTTAATCAAAAATCTAACTGTGTATGGTAACCATAGCCACCTCTCCTAGAGGCCTCTTCCCATTAAAGTGTAAGTAAACCCCCCTATCGTTTTCAGCCAAGGAAGGTACCATCTTTGCCTCTGTTTAATCTACAACTGCCACGATGCTGCACATGTGATCAGTGGGAGTGTTACATTTCCGGCATGTGCTGGAAATGAAATGGTTTTATGGATGGGTTTACTTCCGCTTTAATCCTCCAAACCTCTTTAATAAACTACCATAAGCACAGAGGCTGGAATTAGATGCCTTATTCCTATTCCTGTAAAGATTTCCTGTGCTCTAGGCTGCGTGTGGATGACATATTCAAATCATGTCCGATGTGACATCATCACCATATTTGCTTTAGTAAGAAATTCTTTTTAGAATGAATACTTACTGGAGTTTTTGGGGAGTCCATCTCCGATACTTATTGTTAGGTTCTTCCCTCCTGGTTTCAGCTGAGCAATGTCTCCTTGTCCCCTAAAGAATGAAACGCTTCGTGTGCCACCTCCTCCCCAGCCTTCTTTTTTCACTCTAAGCTGTAGTCTGTAGAGAATTCAGTCATTATTATTAGAAGTATCTGAGAATGATCCCTGTACTGTCCTGTCAACCCTAAGGCTCGGTTCACACCTATGCATTTTTTTAATGCTTTTTGCAAAAACGCACTACAGTCCTTTTAACATGATTTCCTATGGGACACGTTCACATCTATGCTTATTTCAGCTGCTGCATTTTTGGAAAGGGTCAGGGACTTTATTAAAAGCAAAACTGTGCATTTTGGTTCAATAAACTTCAATGGAGAAGCTGAAGAAAAGCATGTAGTGCATTTCTGCGTAGATTTGCAGGTTGTGTTTTTGAATCCACCCAACAACGTGGGCAAAAAAAAGCATCAAAAATGCAAAAACACATTAAAAAAATGTGAAAAATGCATCAAAAATGCACTGCAAAAAGCACTGCAGAAACGGATCAAAAGCAAACTGCATAGGTGTGAACAAATGGGAAATGTCAAATGGGAACATTGGTTAATCCACACAATCAGCACACGGGTTCATCACACCTCACTGAGCTATTCATTACAGAAATAAAAAAAACGTATTTATGTCACACTGACATCTCCCCGCATGCTTCACATAGAATACGCAGGGGTCGGGAGAGTGTAATGCACACAACGCAGGGGTCGGGAGAGTGTAATGCACACAACACAGGGGTCTGGAGGGTGTAATGCACACAACGCAGGGGTCTGGAGGGTGTAATGCATAGAATGCAGGGGTTGGAAGGGTGTAATGCACAGAATGCAGGGGTCAGTAGGGTGTAATGCAGAGAATTCAGGGGTCAGGAGGATGTAATGCACAGAATGCAGGGGTCAGGAGTGGTTGGAGTCTGCATTTTTTTTTACTACATTCTTTTACTACATAAAGAGTGCAGGGTTGCGGGGTGCACTACTTACTGAGTGCAGGGTTGCGCTACGTGCTGAGTGCAGGATTGCGCTATGTACTGAGTGCATGGTTGTGGTGTGCGCTACGTATAGAGTGCAGGGTTGAGGGGTACGCTACGTACTGAGTACAGGGTTGCGGGGTGCGCTACATAAAGAGTGCAGGGTTGCAGGGTGCGCTATGTACAGAGCGCAGGGTTGAGGGATGCGCTACGTACAGAGTGCAGGGTTGAGGGGCAAGCTATGTACTAGGCGCCGGGTTGCGGGGTGCGCTACATAAAGAGTGCAGGGTTGAGAGCACGATACGTATAGAGTGCAGGGTTGAGGGGTGTGCTACGTACAGAGTGCAGGGTCGTGCTACGTACTAAGTGCAGGGTTACTGGGTGTGCTACATAAAAAGTGTAGGGTTGTGCTATGTACTGAGTGCAAGGTTGTGGGGTGCGCTATGTACCGAGTGCAGGGTTGCAAGGCGTGCTACATACTGAGTGCAGGGTTGAGGGGCACGCTACGTACAGAGTGCAGGGTTGAGGGGTGCGCTACCTACAGAGTGCAGGGTTGAGGGGTGCGCTACATACAGAGTGCAGGGTTGAGGGGTGCGCTACATACAGAGTACAGGGTTGAGGGGTGCGCTACGTACAGAGTGCAGGGTTGAGGGGTGAGCTACATACAGAGTGCAGGGTTGAGGGGTGCACTATGTACAGAGTGCAGGGTTGAGGGGTGCGCTACATACAGAGTGCAGGGTTGAGGGGTGCGCTACGTACAGAGTGCAGGGTTGAGGGGTGCGCTATGTACTGAGTGAAGGGTTGTGGGGGAAGGGGGAGAAGGAAGGGGGAGAGGAGGGTAGAAGGGTAGAGAGAGAGGGGGGGAGTGAGAGAGATCCTAGCCCTGTCTGCAGTCCCTCCTGCGGGAAGGTGTGTGTGACACAGTACCTTCCATGCATTGCGCAGAGCCCATTCTCATAGTGCAGTGGTCAAGGAGCTGCTCCATCCAGTGGATTTCCTGCTGTCTCTGGCTGTCTGCACCCCCTGCCCGCCCGTCCTAATCTCCGGTCAGCCTGTCCATTGGTCCTGGGCTGGGAGGTCTTCAGGGCTCTTCTCCCTGCTCCAGGGCAATCGGTTCTGGCCGCCCTCACGGCTCTTCATCCCCGCCGCCTCCTGGAGCCCTCGGCAGGGTTCTGTCCCACTCGCCCAGGGCAGCACCCGAGTGGTCAGGCTGCCCTGGGTCCACAAAGTGCCAGCGGGGGTGTGAAGACAGCAGCGCTGACATGAAAATCATGCAGGGAGAGGTGAGCAGCGCCGGCTGAAAATAAGCCCCACGCTAGTGCTCCCCTGCCAAAGTTTCGATGGAGCCAAGGGCTGGAACTTGGTTCTGCTCTGGGACATTACTATGATTGGCCGGGACCCCAGGACATAGATCCATTTCCTGGACGGTCCCGGCCAATCCGGCATTCAGACAAATACAATATACTACTATATAATACTTACGTGTCAGCAAAATTCAGGGTTAGCTTACTCCTGGTTAGCTCCTCATATCGCTTGCACATCAGACTAATTAATTCCGTTTTGAACATAGACTCCATGAGGGTATCAGATTCCGCTTCTTGCAAGATAAAGAAATCATCTTGGTGGGTGCTGGATACAGACAAAAAGCAATTTAGGTGTATAAGTGATGGTAATTTATATTAGAAACATTTCTGGCACCAGTATGTTCACAGGACCTTTTGCTACTGGCCCTCTTACAGTAGATATCTTTGCTGAGGAATAATCAGATGCTCATTAAGGAAAAACATATGTATTTTCATTGAGCACTTTAGTTACCTGAAAGAGTATGTTTGCATCTGTTGCGTTGTTGTACCACATTCCTGTATTCATATTTTATATACTAGTGTGTAGGTTTCCTTCTAGTGTCTACCTGTATGTCATGCTGTTCAGGCCAAAGCCTTGATAAACAACTGTTATGAGAAAGTTGTTTAGCTAAATTTAAATTTTAGATGCTGCAACAAGTTATGCTGTGAAGGATAATTATTACTTTAAATTCAAATTCACCTGTACACAGTCCATTGGGGGGGGGGGGGGGGGGGGGGTGTCTAAGCCTGTGTGAATTATAACAGCACTGCCACTGACATGTCCCCATTTTTCACTTATACCAGTATTACATTTACAGACCATGTATTTGGTGTTATTGAGTGAGCTTGGCATATTTTCCTCCTTAGGACATTTGCCTGTATTACTTGTAACAAAGCCTTTTACCTCTCCCAGTCTACTGAGAACCTTCAAGGCCAAAGACAGCTGACATGCTTCAATATGTAGTGGGTTGTGAGGCATAGTGGGTGCAAAGATAGTGAAAGTCATTGGGCGCCAGACACTTCTTGGATGCAAAAGAGGTTTTATTTCTTTTAACAGTCCTTTTATATTTTGCAAGGGAAAGAGGGTTAGGGCCAGGACACCCTTAAGTAGTTGCAATTTTAATTGGCAGACACCAAGACTTCAATAGGAAGACAGCCGTACAGGTAGAGGCCCCAGCAGGGTGCCACTTCTACACGTGCGGGTTTGCTGTCTCCTATGGCAACAATATCTAACAGTTCCTAACACAAAGTTCAACAGTTCTCTCAGCTTCACTACAATGTCCACTTGTAGCTCTTCAGCCCCTTGAGCTCCTAGTCTCTCTCTGGACTCTATGATTCACTGATTCTGAATCCAGTGAGCTCCTCAAGGCTTTTGCGGTGGTATCTCCCTCAAGCGTCATCCACGCTTTCCTGCTGGGTCTCTAGCTTGGTACTCCAGATACCTTTCAAGCTTCACCCCTGCTAGCCGGCTCGGTCCCTAGCTTGACAAACAAGGCTGCTCTGCAAGCATCACCTCCGCTGGTTGGGTCTCTCACCTGATCACCACCTGAAGTTTCCTGATTCTCCACCATGCCCGTTCGGTGAGAATACTGCTTCAGTGCTTGCTTCAGTTACTCACTGTGGCCCCTGGTAAAGGTGGTCGGACCCTTAGTGGCGACAGCTTCCCTTCTACCTCCGACAACGACAGGTTCTCCGGCCGGCAGAACCGTCACTGTTGGTTGGACTGCAAGCCGCATTCCCAACCCTGCGCTGCCCTCCTACTTCTGGATAGGCCCCTTACACAGCCTGGCAGCAAGATGCCCCCGGGATAGGCCCAATCTCTAGCCTAGCAGCCCGGGGCGTATGACACACATACACCCAGAAGGTGGTCTGAGTGGCACAGAACATAGATCACCTGACTCCACCCGAATATATAGGTTCTCCCAGCAGGCTAAGGGATTCAAGAAAACCCCTGCCCATTGGCTGAGATATCCCATATACCCATAACTTGACCTTGAAATGTCCTTCTCACATCTAATGCCACCAAGTGCCCGACCCCCTCCTGTCACATTCTGCCCCCTCTTGTCACACTCTACCACCTCTTATCACATTCTGCCCCCTCCTGTCACACTCTGCCCCCTCTTGTCACATTCTGCCCCCTCCTGTCATATTCTGCCCCTCCTGTCACACTGCGCCCATCACACTTTGCCTCCTACAGTCACACTGGGATACTGATGTAAAGAAGACTACTAATGTAAAGGGAGATTTTAAAATTTGCTGTGTGCTGTTAAAGTGTTCGGGTTTAGTGTGAAGAAAAGGTGGCAACCCTACTTTAGATAGCAGTGCTTTGTTTACACTGGGTGTGTGTAGCCTTAATGAACGTCTCTTAATTGCTCCCTTTTGGTGAAAGCCTTTTGTTATATTTGTTCAATAAGTACAAAAAATAAGTGTAAATTTTGCCTGAAATCTTGTGAGCTGATAACTTCCTATGCTGTTTGCCTGTGCACATGGAGGGGTTATGGGGAGGAGGAGGTGTTATGTAGATTAGGAGCAGGGGAGATGAAGGGAGGTCTGTGTGCTTTCTAATGCATCAATAATGAAGTAGGCAGGGCTGACAACACGTGCTTAGGAATTCAGAGTGAAAAATACACTGTTGGCATGTCAAAAGAGTAAGGTGTGAGCACATTATATTCCTGGCACATCAAGTGATTTTTTTTTTTGGTATATTACATAGGGAAATGTGCATATATTCTAGAGGTGTACTAAATATATTTTTTTATTTTTACCTTGACATATGCTGTAATTTTGCATTAGAAATTCCTTTAAATAGTATGAGCTACAGTAGTGATTTGAAATTTGGGTATATTGTTGCAAATTGTTATATTAAGCTACATGCATTAAATGAAAATGTGTATAAGTTTACCTTAGAGAAATGCATTTAACAGATTGTATTTCAAGTTTTTTCTTCAAAACTTCCTTGATCTGTCCCTTCTCTGGTCCCTTTTTGACCTTTTCACGTCCAATCAAATAAAGGTATTTTGGAGTGAGGATAATGTCTCTCTTTATAGACTGATAGAAGAAAACAAAAGTTTTAGATACAAGTGATTTGTCTTACTCAGGTGAGATCTTTCTCCAAAAAAAGATAATTGAGCAGCAGAGTGAGCTATAAGAGGGGTCATTTGGATCCTTATGTTCTCTTCCTTTTTATACAGCAGGTCCTCCAGATGAATGGGTCAGTAGATTATCATGTATTATAAAGATGATGCAGTGCATGAACTTGTAGGTGTCCTATGTTCTCATAATGTGGGTGTCAATTTTTTGCCATTTTGTAAAAGTGAGGAACGGTAAGAACCTCTCTCAGGTTTTATTTTTGTTAGTGTCCCCGCTGGATAGATTCACTTACTCACTATATTTTTTTCTGGTACACCTTACCATATGATTATTCTGAATAAATGTTATAGCTACTATCATTGATATGAATTAATGGTAGTTATGGTTAGGGTCAAGGTTAGATTCTTTTCTAAATGGACTATAGAATTATATTTTATTGTTATAGGCATATGTTGGTAGGATATCTAGTTAGCGATGAGGAGCTTATAGTCATGTTTTTGTAGATGGTGACCCAGTGAGTTTTGACTATAGGGTCTCCCGGGACTTGATCCTTCACCCACCCAAGTGTAAGGTCTAAATATAGGTCTTATGCCGCGTACACACGAGCAGACTTTTCAACCGGACTTTTGGCGGACTTCCGACGGACTTTCTGAACAAACGGACTTGCCTACACACGATCACACCAAAGTACGACAGATTTGTACGTGATGACATACGACCGGACTAAAATAAGGAAGTTGATAGCCAGTAGCCAATAGCTGCCCTAGCGTCGGTTTTCGTCCGTCGGACTAGCATACAGACGAGCAGACATTTCGATACGAACTGGGTCCGGTGGAGTTCCGACGTAAAGATTTGAAACATGTTCCGTCAGATTTTCGACCAAAGAAGTCTGCTGCCAGTCCGATGAAGCTCACACACGGTCGAATTATCCGCCGGACTCGGTCCATCGGACCAGTCCAGTCGAAAAGTCCGCTCGTGTGTACGCAATATAATTGACTGTTAGTAAAATTAGAAAAATTAGGAGGTCTTTTCTGAACAACTTGTTTTAATGTATGGTTATATATAATATTAAAATTGGTTATCAAACTTTTGTTGTATTTTGTCTAAAAAAAAAAAAATTAAAATAGAATAAAATAAAGATGATATTTGTGATATAATTAGTGATAAAAATCCCAAATTTTGAGTTGTCACCAAAAAAAGAATAGAGAGCAAATGTTCCAAGAGGGACATGGATTCCACATTCTGTTGTATCTACAGGACAGGAGTGGGAGGCATTGTCAGCTCTCCCCTGCAGCAGCTGCTCACTAAAACAGGGGAGCCAAAGCTCACGGACCAGAGCACATTAAAAATATGTAATAATACAGATCTTTTCTTTTACAGGTAAGGCAAGATAGGTAGGAGGAGGTGGAAAAGAACATTTTTTAAGAGTAGATATAGTTTAAATGATTTTGTGTTTAACTTCCTCCACTATGCTGCAGTCAAGGGCGAGGCTACTATTATTATTATTATTATTAGCCTACATTATCTAAGAGCCAAGAGTATCAGCAAATAAATAATACATTTAGTGGGAAAGACAGCTGCGGATGCTGAATGACACGTTTTTGGGGGATAAAAGAAAACTTGTACTAAGAGAGATATGAGGGCTAACAATGCTTACCTCTACATTTGTAAGTCCTGGCTGTCATGCTGATGATCCATATGTTTAAGTACTTTGAGTCAATGGTTCAGAACAAATTTGTATATCAGGAGCTTTGATAACACTTGCTTGCTTATCTCAGGTGAGTGACTCAGTAAATATAGAGTCCAGATACAGCAAACCAAGTAGAATTTTCAAAAAAAACCTAGCAATGGCAGCACTCCATAGTTCGCTCAATACAGATTTTCTTGACTAGGTTCTTTGAACATTGTTATAGTCCAATGACCATTGGTAAAATGACTATCGTATACAGTATCAGTATACAGTATCACAGTTAGTTGCCCACTGCTCTCAGTAAAGTATTGTTGCGGATATTTCAGTGTTAAAATTACTGATACCTTCAACAGCATTATAAATAATATTAACACAAGACCACTATGTTATATGGCAGCCCTTTAGAAAAGACATATATGAAACATAGGGATTGAGTTACTGATGGCAAATAGTTTGTGCACTTTATAAGTGCAGTTTCACTTATTTTTCCCAGAGCTTAGTGAATGTGATGAAGTTTCACTTTGTAAAGAATACCCAATCAGGTGCAAGGGAAATAAAAAAAAAAACGGTATTTTTGCTTTCACGTGATTGGATGATGGAAACCAGCAGATCTTCACTACATTCACTAAGTTCTGGGGAAAATGAGTGCAACTGGACTTGCAAAATGCACAGTCTATTTGCCTTTAGTAAATCAACCCCACTGTTTTGTAAAGTGCCAGCTGTTGTACCAAGTACTCTCAAGCCATCAGGGATATGTAAAATTGGTCATACTGATCGTATGACAGATATATGAAACATGTGTGATGGTTCATGTTGACTATTGTGTGTCCCAAGCTAGAGGTGGGTTTCTAACTTAGACTCCAAAAAAATTTAAACCGGTCATTTATAAATGTGTCCAGATAGTGTGTGGATGTTTGGTAAATAGCTTTTACTTTTCTGTAAAAAATGTTTTGTTTCAGAGAAGCTTAAAGCGGATTTCTACCCAAAAGTGGAACTTCCGCTTTAAGGACTTCTAACCCCCTGACATGCCACATTTGGCATGTCATTTTTTGGGAGGGTGGGGAGCGGGTACAGAGTTTTGACAGGTACCCAGCTCCCACTTCCACTTGGGCCACCTAGGTGACTTGAGTGGAAGTTCTCCTCTCCCCCTTCCTCCCTGCATTCTTCTGGGACATGTCACAGGTCCCAGAAGATTGCCCGGCCATTGAGAAGGTGCAGCATGACTCGTGCACATCTGGTTGCCCACACTTGTGATGCCGGTGCCAGAGAGAACAGAGGGAGAGAACCAAGGGCTCGGGCGGCTGCATCGCTGGACCGTGGGACAGATGAGTTTGTGTTTATTAAAAGTCAGCAGCTACACTTTTTGTAGCTGCTGACTTTTAATAAACACAAAACCAAGTGGAACTTCACTTTAAAGTGAACCTTACGCAAGGCTATGGTATGCAATGTTTTCTACTGGATACAATAGAGGTAAATGTACAAATGAATCTGTGGACCTTGAATTATTAACTTGCCAGTACTTATTTTCTTACCTTGAACCGTCGGTCATATTTGTTGACGGAGTCAGCAAAATCTATTCTTTCTCGCTTGCCCATAAACTGGCGAAGCTCTGGCTTATCCTCCATACCCAAGTAGTCTCCCACAAAATTGCGATTTATGCTATTTCTGCGTCGCTCTTTGAAGCCATACAAAATGTTGGAGGCTTGAAGGTCAAAACAAGATTTAAAAATTTAAAAACATATATTATATTTTGTTATTAAAAAGACATAGGATCTTCTGCTCAACTCTATGTAATGAAGTTGATCTTGTTTAAAAATTGGACTAGACAGAACAGTTGTTTTCTTGGTATAAACCTTTTAATAAGCAAAACCCAAATCATGGCAAGATCCTGTAAATTACCATTTAAAAGAATATAATATTGTTTAATTGAATCTCCTATAAGTGACTTATCTGTTAAAAATAATGATTACCAGGTTGATTAAGTTTACAAGATACGGGCACCCATCAAAGTAATATACAACTCACCATGTTGTATATCAATATTTTTTTTTACTATTTCAACTTAAAGATATATTGGCTTTTTCAGATAATTTAGTTTGTTGCTTAATCATTATTAAAAATTTCAAAATATAGATATATGGTGCACCCTCTTCTCTTATAATGGATTGGCTCTGTTGAACAGCATTGTGGTATTTTATTGCACAGATTTCGAGAAATTGCAGACAGAGCTTATTTGCCATATTTATCCAAAGATTTGTGTTGATATTTTAACTTTATTATATGCTGAATAAGTGCCTTTTCGCATGATGAGGTCTGCAGGGACTTGCAGATGTTAGTACTATGTACCGTTTAACATCTATATACAGTCTGTGTATATACATAAAAGAAGGACCCAGAATTGTTTTTAATATACTTATTGCACTTTATACTTGTATGTATAATCATTTATATAATAGTAAACATAATTAATATACAACATGTTGAGTTGTTATGTTATTATTATTATGGATTTATATAGTACCAACGGTTTGTGCAGTGGTTTACAATATATGGCAGGCTGTACAGCTACACTACATGTAGGCAGTTTGCCTACAATCGTGGGTTTTGCTATAGAAATTGACTTAGCCTGGCCAGGCGGGGAAGAGGTTAACCAGTGCTGAGCTCCTTTCCTGGGCTTTTGGGGCCCTGCCTTCCCATCCTGTAATAAAAGAGGCGGAAGGCCTGGTTTCGAAAGTCCCATTCTCGCTCCTGGCTGCAACAGACGTGGGTTACTAAAAAGGTGCTGCTGTGCCCAGTAGTCCTTTCGATCACCAGAAGACCAGAGAAACTACCAAGCTTTGGAGGATGCAAATAATGGACTAGCACCTTTGTCACTGTATGCCTGTCCAGTTCAGCTCCGACAGTTAGGGTTGTGTTCATGTTGCACTGAAATGTACTGTTTGGACTTTGCCATAAGAAGCAGTCAGTAAAGTTTGGAAACATTCTAATGCCCTGTACACACGATCAGATTTTCCGACAACAAATGTTGGATGTGAGCTTGTTGGTGGAAAGTCCGACCGTGTGTATGCCCCATTGAACATTTGTTGTTGGACTTTCCGCCAACAAATGTTGGCTAGCAGGTTCTCAAATTTTCAGCCAACAAATGTTTGTTGTTGGACTTTCCGATTGTGTGTACACAAGTCCGTCAGACAAAAGTCCACGCATGCTCGGAATCAGGTATGAGCAGGAGATATAACTAGCGTTCGTAATGGAAATATCACGTACGTCTTGTATGTCACTACATTCGTAATTGTTGGCCAACATTTGTGTGACCGTGTGTATGCAAGACAAGTAGGAGCCAACATCCTTCAAACAAAAATCCACTGTTTTGTTGTCGGAAAGTCCAATCGTGTGTACGGGGCATAAGACTGGTCTGAAGTTATTTAAAGGGTTGCACAGTAGATTATGGCATAGCAAAAGAACTGAGTCTGTGATGCACAATGGGATATGAAGCAAGGCCACCACTAAAGGTTAACTCGGAAACACAAGTAGGAGGAGGAAGTCAATTGCTAAGGCTCGGTTCACACGGGGGCGACTTGTCAGGCGACCTAGCCGCCTGACAAGTCGCCTCCCGTTCTGTACAATAGAACCGTTCTAATCGGAGCGACGCAAGTCGCTCCGACTTAGAAGAAAGGTTCCTGTACTACTTTGGGGGCGACTTGCATAGACTTCTATACAGAAGTCGTCTTGCAAGTCGCCCCGGCAGTCGTGTGCAGGTCGCCTCGCTGAGGCGACCTGCAAGTCGTGCCGCCTCTGGTGTGAACCGAGGCTAAAGGTAATTAGTAACTATTACAAAGTAGCCTGTCAAAAGCGTGGTACCTGGCGATGATGAAAGGTCCCCCGGTAGCGGGGTTGGTGTCCTGGCTGCCTCCCTAGCGGTCCCCAAAAGTATCTGGGACTGAACCTGCGGTATATAAACCCCAGGTATCTAGCCGCATGGTACGAGTGAGCCGGAGGAGTTAAGTGAAAAGCACGCATAAGGTCTGCGCATAAGGTCTGCATAAGGTCTGCGCTGGGTGATTGGCAGGACCCCATTCAGTCACTGTGAGTGAGGTGGCAGAGGTCTGCTGAAGAAGGTTAAAGGGTCCTGCTCATGAGAGCTTACAATGTAATAGGGAGGGGCGACTGGTACAAAAGGTAATAACTGTGAATGATGAGCTGATGGGAGAATTAAAAGTTCATATGTTAGATGGAGGTTAGATAGGCTTCACTGAAAAGATGATATTGCAGGGGGTCACCTAAGGTGAACAGACTGGGACACAGCAGGACAGATTGAGGTAGGGATTTCCAGGGGATAGGAAAGAAGTCCTGTAGGTGAGTATGGGAGGAGGATACAAGGGAGTTCGCGAGTAGGAGGTTTTGGGAGCAGCATAAAGCGGGATACACACTAACAGAACAAAACTGTCAACACCGTTTGGAGCCGCTGTACTAACCATTTGAGGTTAGTTCAGTTATCTCCCCGCCGAGCTGTTGTGTTCTGACAGGGGGACGGCCCTCCCTTCGGAACACTCCAATCAGCACTATCTGCCATTGGCTATGAGCACTGATCGGCAGTTGGTCTGCTGCTGGTTTTCCAGCATGCACGTATGACATACACCAGCCGAACGGCTGGCTTCTGTCAGACAGACCGACATACACACGGGCCGAATGTCAGATGTTTTTTTCTTTTAACCGCCCGTTGTCTCCTGACATTCGGCCTGTGTGTACAGGACTTGAGAATGGTTTAGGTGATATATTGAGAAAAGATTGGTGTTGTAGCTCAGGGCAGAGTTGTATATGGCTTTGTATGTTGTTGTATTTTGAATTTTAATTGTTGTGCAACCTGAATCAATAGAGGGATTGGCAGAGAGGGGTGATGAAATTACGTTGATGGGTGCCTATATTCTTTAGACGTAGTCAACCTTTTTTTTTTTTATATATATACCTAACTGTTCCAGTGTCATTTTCTTTGCTATTGATTCATATATACTTCAAGGGGCACTGAAATTCTTATGTGGTAAGCTTCACAAAAATACTGTTCTACAGGTATGTTTTGTCTCCCTGTACGCCTATGCCTATGAAGCGTGCCTAAGCGTGTTTAGTGTACTTTAGAAACTGCAAGAGATCCTTTATTCACATTTAATGAGTGTAACCATACCAAATTATTTAAAATAGTTTTTACCAACAGTAATTTTTTATTACAATTGGGGGCCTATCTTTCCAAACAGCATTTTTTCGTATATGTTTACATGATGTCTGTTCCATTGGGTTGTCTAACCTCTGACAGGGATATTCCCTACTAAACAGGACTTGGCTGTACTTATCTTTTTGCTGAGGTGCAGTGTTATTTAGCCCTGCTCAAATCATCCTATTTATAAAGAATGTTCATTAAAGGAGAAGTATAGCCAAAGCTCGTACTTCTCCTATGGATCACAGGAGTGCAATTTGTTTTGCACTCCTTTGACCCGTTTTCAGCAGAGAGTGGCCTGAAGCCTGTTCTCTGCTGACATCATCGATTTCAGTCCAGGCACCACATCATCCCGACAATAAAGTCTGTATCTGCCAGGTGCCTGGACTGACACCCTGCTCAGCCTCTCAGCGAGCCGCTGAGAGCCTGAGCCGAATGCTCCCGCCCCCTCCACAGCCCAGCTCCCCAGTGAGCGAGGATGGGGCAAAGCAGAGAGCTGTGACTTACAGTCAGCCGCTCTCTGCTCACAGAGCTCTGAAAGCCGAGCGATCAGCGGTGTTCAATCACTCGGTTTTCAGTGCAGAGGCGCCGGGGGACAGATGCAGCATCAGACCGAAGCTGCATCCACCGAGGTAAGTATGATGGGGGGAGAAAAAGAAAATCCTTTACTTCTCTTTTAAGGGAATGTGTAAGAAACAGTTCCCTGTCAAAACAAATTGGCCAATATGCTCCCTTGATCCAATTTCCTGACAGAGAAACACACTATAATTTGCACATTTTCTCACTCTTTGCACGGAGAAAATTTTTATTTTCTTAAGGAAAATAAAAGAAAAATATACCCCTAATTGTATTAGGAGTTAGAAGGACTTGGCATTAGTGTTAAAATACAAAATCACAGTTGATTTTATTGGCAAGCCAAATGCAACAAATGAAAAATGCATGCATTTGTGCTTTCAATAACAGTCACTTTTAATGAAAAAAAGTAATCTCCACCTCAAATAAATCAGATTTGTGCACTGTCACATGGGGGCCCTGTTTAGCCCCATGCAAACATTGACTTCCATAAAGTTAGTACTTGCATTGGATTTTTAGTCAAAATAGCTAATGATGTTATTGCAGATAAATAATTTCTCCTTACCTTCTTCTCTCATTTGCTCATACTTTCTCTTAGCAATGTATCGTCTCCAAGCTTTTTGGATGGTTCTGGCGAAGGTATCAAATTTTCTCTCTCTCATTTCCTCCAGTAAGAAGAGCTGTACAGTACAGTACGTGTCATTAGATACCATTTCCTAGTATAGGTCATACCTAGCTATTGTGCTAAATTTACTTTTTCCATGTAGTTGTCATCAAAATTTCAGTAATCAATAACTTTATATCCTTAATAAATTAAGTTAATTAGTTAGGTAAATTCATGTAAAAGTTACTGCATCTCCCCCCAGATTCAAACATTATATAGTTTTGTCATGGGCCAAGAAAGCAGTGCATGGCCTCTGTCAAGTTTTTATTTGTTGCCTGGTTCCCATTGGGGAATTCCTTAGTCCACTGTTTGTACTGTAAAATTTCACCGAGAAAAAAAGTGAGCGGAAATTTTAAATTTTAGAGCCCTTTCACACTGATCAGTTTTTTAAATAAAAAAAGAGGAAGAAAAATACATGAAAATGCATCCCTTTAAATCCTATGAAACTCTTCACATTGGTCAGTTGCTTTCTGTTGCTTCTTAAAAGTCCTGATTGCTGCATTTTTGGTGTGTTTGGTGTATGTAAAGCCGCATACACACGATCGGATTTTCCGACGGGAAATGTGTGATGACAGGCTGTTGGCAGAAAATCCGTCCGTTTGTATGCTCCATTGGACAATTGTTGTTGGATTTTCCGCAGACAAATGTTGGATGGCAGGCTTTAAAATTTTCCGCGGACAAATGTCTGTTGTCGGATTTTCCGAGCCTGTGTACACAAGTTCGTCAGACAAAAGTCCAAAGTACAAACACGCATGCTTGGAAGCAAGGATGAGCCAGAAGCGGTCGGTCTTGTAAAACTAGCGTTCGTAATGGGGAATTAACATTTGTGACGTGGCAAATTATGAAATTTCGAAATGCAGCGCACATTCTCTTCTTCTTTAATGGAATAATAATGAAGCTGCTTTGCTGGTGATACTGGTGGAGTTATTGCAAACAAATTTTCAAAGGCTTTTTTTTCTAGTGATATCAAGAATAATATTATTATGCTTGTTATTTATTTATTTATTTTTTTTGGTGCAAGTTACCACAACACCATTATCCCTTAGTTTTTAAGATCAAAGATGTTGGTGTCCCTTGTTAATTTTACATTGTATTTTTTAAAATGTAACTGCCTATTCCCAAACTGCCATTTGAAGTAAAACACATAGCCAAGTATTATTCTCCACATTTTTTGACTGTGCATTAAAAAAATTTAACAAATACAATTAGACATGCTATCTGCCAATAGAACTTAACCAAAAAGTGCATTCTATGCATCCAAAAATATAGAAACTATACCAAATCAAATCATTATTCAACCAAAAAATAAAATAAAAGCCTCATGCATGTGTCCTGCTTCTTAATATAGGGGGTCAACAATGCCAAGAGTTGGTGAAAGCAGGGGTCCGTCATCCGGAGATAATTCCGAAAATCATCTGGATTATTCTCCTGGAGCTCCCGCAGCAAAGGCATATGATATAATTGGTCACGATTAATAAAGCAACCAATTTATGGTCAAAGAAATCCTCCTCCTCCTGTTCCTCGACTGGACTTGGGTCAAAGCAATAACTCCAAGGCCAATAATAAATATCACGTTATCTCCCCCGATTCCGCAACATGGCTGGTTGAAAAACGGTCGTTCAGAAATGAACTGAAAAGCGCGTTATGAAAAGCGCAAAATGAAAAGCACGAATCAACACTCACCAAACTTTTACTAACGTGAAATTAGCAGAAGGAGCCCAAAGGGTGGCACTAAAGAGCTGAAAAACCACGTAGTATGTCACTACATTTGTGTTTGTTGTCCGACATTTCCTTGCCGTTTGTATGCAAGATAAGTTCCTGGCCAACGCCCTTCGGACAAAAGTCTGCGGTTTTGTCGGCAGAAAATCCGATCGTGTGTGCATGACTTTAGAGTCCTTTCACACTGACCAGTTTTTCAGTTAAAAAAAGCAAAGGAATGTGTTTTTACCACATTTTTGCAATAGAACAGTGTGAAAGCAGCAAAAAAACGCAACTGAAATACAACTGACCAGTGTGAAGAGTTCCATGGGAGTTAAAGGGATACATTTTTCATGCATTTTCCTTCTGCCTTTTTCTTAAAGCAGGAGTCCGGCGACCAATCTTTTTTTTTTTTTTTTTTTTTTTTAGGTCATTGAGACACTTTGCTAATCCCAAAATAATACTCACAGTTTGGGTGTAATATTTCTGCCTCTGTTTTCGTACTGAAGAATAACTTAAAAAATGTGATGCTGGCTGTTTCCATCTTGCTTGTGGGCATGTGAAGCCCACAAGCATTGATTTCCTGGATGCGGTGAATGCTGTTCATTCACAGCTTGTTCACGTGCATGATCATTGTTCCCGCACTGAATCTTGGGAAGCCTAACACTAAGCTCCCAGGAGACAGTACGGCGGCGGGGAAAGGCAATAAACACGCCTACTCCCATGGGAGGAGAGACAGGAAGTGCCACAATAAAGTACAATATAAAGGTAATTACAGCGTTAAAAAAAAAATTCGTGCGGCATTTGAACATCTATGCAATTAACTGAAGGGGGTAAGATTAAGTTAATAATTTGAGTGGAACCCCACTTTAACTGAAAAACTGATCAGTGTGAAAGTGCCCTTAGAATTGTCCCCTTAAAGGTGAGGAGAAATTTTCTGATAGGGACATTTGTTCCGAAGACAACTTCTAAAGGTCGGGAGTTTTTTAAATTCAACCAATTTGTTGAATTAAAAAAACTCACAGATCCCTGCATCCACAAAAGTGATGTGGATGCAGGGTTCTCCCCCACTCCGCTTTTGTATTCTATCCCCCCCTGTAAGAATACACAAATCAGAGCTATAGCTATTGGCTGCATGCGCTTATCGAATGCTGGTTTTCCAGCAGGGCCCTTCAACAGAAGCCGGTCACTAAACCAACTTCTGTTGAACAGACAGGGGTACGCATAGAGCGAAATTTGGTCACTTACTGCTAAACTTGCCAATTTTTGGTCCTTGTATACCCAACTTTAGAAGAGAATTCTTTGGGAGATTTCTTTAATCTCCCTGCTGTATCGTTGGGACAGGAAGTGAAAGGAAATATATCAAGTGGCGCAAAGACAGCAAACAAATTACCTGACAGGGGGTTTAACACTTCCCTACTCTATCCAAAACTATAAAAAAAGTTTTAGGCCGGGTTCACACTGGTACGACATGACAGTCATACGACTGCGGATCCAACCAGATATCCGTCCAACTTTAATGAACGGGGATCCGACTTTGATCCCGACAATGCCAGGCACTTAGTGTCTGGTATGAATCTTTAGGGGGGACTCCACGCCAAATGTTAAAAGAAAAATGGCATGGGTTTTCGCTCCAAGAGCATACCAGGCCCTTTGGTCTGGTATGGATTTTAAGGGGAACCCCCACGCTGAAAAAAACAGCATCAGGGTTCCCCCAAAATCCATACCAGACCCTTATCCGAGCACACAGGCCAGCAGGTCAGGAAAGGGGGTGGGGACGAGCGAGCAGCCCCCCTCCTGAACCGTACCAGGCCGCATGCCCTCAACATGGGGGGCGGGTGCTTTGGGGCAGGGGGCGCCCTGTGCCCCACACCCCAACGCACCTTGTCCCCATGTTGATGAGGACAAGGGCCTCTTCCCGACAACCCTGGCCGTTGGTTGTCGAGGTCTGAGGGGCGGGGGGCTTATCGGAATCTGGAAGCCTCCTTTATCAAGGGGGCCCCAATATCCCGACCCCCCACCCTATGTGAATGAGTATGGGGTACATTGTACCCCTACCCACTCATCTAAAAAAAAAGTGTCAAAAATAAAACGCAGTACACAGGTCTTTAAAGTCATTTATTAAGGCAGCTCTGTCGTCGCTACCGATTTCTCCTCCCCTCTCGGGCTCTCCTGCCTCCTCCCCTGATGTCTTCTATCTCTGACAGTTCTTCTCCCCTCTGACGGTTCTTCTCCCCTCTCTGGGTCTTTTCCACTGATGTCTTCTAGCCCTGTCCGGTTCTTCTCCCTCTGTCCGCTGTCTTCTGCCTCTGCTGGGTCTTTTTCTCTGTCTTTTGCCTCTGTCGGGCTGTGTGCTCGGATAAAGGTCTGGTATGGATTGGGGGGGGAGGGGGTTCCCTTTAAAATCCATACTAGACCTAAGGGCCTGGTATGCTCTTGGAGGGCAACCCTGTGCGGTTTTTTTTTTCAAGATCATCAGGGCACAAGTCACATGCCAAAGTCGGATCAATTAAGGCGGCGATCCGACTTTGATCCAACTTTAGTGATATTTAGTGGGCTGAAGTAGGATCAAAGTTGGACCAAATTAGTGCAGGGAGCATTTTTAAAGTTGGGCCAACATGTGTCGGACCAGTTATAGGGAAATATTGATTTTCACACGTCATGCGATATGAGCTCCCAATGTCGGAGCATTTGTCGTACAAGTGTGAACCCGGCCTTACCTATAGATATTTCCACAAGCATATTGACCACACATGGTTTGTAATCAGTCAGCAAACTCATGAAGATTTAATTTACTAAAGGCAAATAGGCTGTTCCCTTTGCAAGGGAATTTTCCCTTAGCTAAATGAGTTGAAAATTCACTTTGCAAAAAATGCCCAATCCCATGCAAGGAAAATTTAAAAAAATACTTTTTCCTTACACATGATTGGATGATGGAAGTCAAAGTGAAAATGCCCTAGGAAAATGAACAGCCTATTTGCCTTTAGTAAATCAACCTTATAGACTTGCATTGTTATGCCCCGTACACACGGTCGGATTTTCCGACGGAAAATGTGTGATAGGACCTTGTTGTCGGAAATTCCGACCGTGTGTAGGCTCCATCACACATTTTCCATCGGATTTTCCGACACACAAAGTTTGAGAGCAGGATATAAAATTTTCCGACAACAAAATCCGTTGTCGGAAATTCCGATCGTGTGTACACAAATCCGACAGACAAAGTGCCACGCATGCTTTAGAATAAATAAAGAGATGAAAGCTATTGGCCACTGCCCCGTTTATAGTCCCGACGTACGTGTTTTATGTCACCGCGTTCAGAATGATCGGATTTTCCGACAACTTTGTGTGACCGTGTGTATGCAAGACAAGTTTGAGCCAACATCCGTCTGAAAAAATCCTAGGATTTTGTTGTCAGAATGTCCAAACAAAGTCCGACCGTGTGTACGGGGCATTAGAAAAGCAGTAAAGTGCAATGTGTAATGCCGCGTACACACGAGCGGACTTTACGGCAGACTTTGCCCGGCGGACTTTTCGACGGACTTTACGACGGACTTTCTGAATGAACGGACTTGCCTACACACAATCCACCAAAGTCCGTTGAATTCGTACGTGATGACGTACGACCGGACTAAAACAAGGAAGTTCATAGCCAGTAGCCAATAGCTGCCCTAGCGTGGCTTTTTGTCCGTCGAACTAGCATACAGACGAGCGGACTTTTCGACCGGACTCGATTTCGCCGGATTGATTTAAAACATGTTTCAAATCTAAGTCCGTCCAACTTTTGAGAAAACAAAGTCCGCTGGAGCCCACACACATTGAATTGTCCGACGAAATCCAGTCCGCCGGGCAAAGTCTGACGTAAAGTCCGACCGTGTGTACGCGGCATAAGTTTACCAAGCCTATTGAATAAGCCAAAGCTGTGTTCACTTCAATAAACCAATCATGTGCTAGCAAAGTAAACACAGATTTACCTTACTTACTAATATTCAGGTCAAGTGAACAGACTTTACTCTTTTATTATATTAACCTTGTAGTGTTGCACCACAAAGCAAGGTATTAGCATCATCCAATATTTTCAACTTGATTCCAGTAAACGCACACACTTTTTGATAGTCTCATGCATCATAGGTACTATTATTAGAACGCTTCATTAGTTATTCAATGTAAATAAATGCATTGGAATGGCAAATTTGAGAAGAAAAAGGTTCCTTTGACGTGCTTTGCATGAGGTTCAAACACACTTCAGTAGGACATGTTGTGTATAAAGAGAAGCAGAGCAACACAAAGCAGCCTCTGAACTGCCATGTGTACTGCTCAGCTAAAGCCAATGGGATTTTGATTTCCTGTGTTTGTTGTGCGCTCTAAATGCATGTCAAACTCAGGAAAAAAATTGCCCGTTGACATGAGCCTTTATGCATGGCACAGAGAAAATAGAATTTCCAGTTACACACAAGTAAATGTTAACAACTATTCTCTGTTGCACTTTGAAACACTGCAGTGAAATCTGACTATATGATCAGTACTGTAAACTATTGTAGAAATCTGTTATTCTAAGAGAAATTGCAAAAAGCACATTTCATACTGAGGCAGGCATTCAGAAGGCATACCGATTCTGGATTCTTTACAAACACCTTGGTTCTTCCCATTTGGTACTGATCAGCATCCATATTTACAGACCTCAAGAGATGCTGCACTCCTTGCCGTTCTTCCCCTCGCCATTTGGGCCATGTTTCCTGTGTCAGGATAGCGTATCTGGTAATAGCATAAAATCATCAATATTTATAAATATTACACATTGTACCAATGAACTGTGAATGAGGTAATGCATGCTATACCTTTGAAGAAATTTATTGAAAACCCTTCTATAAGCAAAGCCAGCACGACGTACACGAATGTTCTCCTTTAGGCCTAGATATTCAACCTGATGTTTGACTCTGCAAAACACAAAATACTCACATTGGTAATTTTTATAGCTTTATTTATGCTACTGGTTTATATAGGCCAGTGGTTCTCAGCCCTGTCCTCAAGTACCTCCAACAGGCCATGTTTTGGGAATTTCTCTTAGATAAATAGCTGTCCAAAATACCAAGCCATTGACTCTGATTTAAAGCAACTGTGCAAGATAAAGGAAAACCTGCAAACATGGCCTGTTGGTGGTACTTGAGGACAGCGTTGAGAACCACTGCTCTAGGCCACCACAGTTTAATGCATGCTACTGATATCTCTATGCTACCAATACTACTTGTGTCTCTAGTCCACCACCACAGCTTAATGTATGCTACTGTTATCTCTAGGTCACCACCACAGCTTAACTGTAAAACTACAATTCATAGATGTAGATGTCCTCCTCCCCCCTTCCCAGCAACCTCTATTTGTGACACCTTGTAGTGTCAGTTGGGATCATGGTGTGGTTGATCTTACTATAAGTATGCCTATGTCATATTGCTGTGGATAGAAGATGCCTGAGAAGAGCTGCTGTGCAGGAAATTACCTTTAAATCTTAAAGCAGAACTAAAGGCTGAAAACTCTCCTGTCCAACAGTCCTGCACCAACGCTGGCATCTTCTGAGTGACAGTCTTGGGGCCTCTTCATTGGCCAGCAGGAGGCCATCATTTCGGCATGCAGAGACTGGCCTGATGCTGTAAGCTGAGCCGTGCATGTGCAGCTCAGTTTACAGCACTAAATAGGACAGCAAGCAGGTAGATAGGGGCATTTTATTGCGGAAGAGACATTAAAGTGCAATTTCAGTTCTGCTTCAAGGCAGATCTTCACTCTCGTGATTAACTTAAGGTCCCTCCCTCCTCTTTTTTTTAATTCATATTTTGTCACCCTCACTGACATTCTCACCAAGGCAAGAATTAGGTCTCCTGCTTCCGTAGCCTCCTGGAATTAACTTTTGACATATCCCAGGAAGTTGCAGGAGCAGGGACTTGCAGCAGCTATAGGTGGAGCTTTCACGTGTCCCCATTGGCCGGCTGCCTGAACCTGGAAGAGGCTGGCCGGAGAGTACCAAGATAGTGGTGCAGGACCTGACTGACACCTGAGCAGCGGATCAAAGCAGGACAATACTGGATCTTCTGGGCTGGTGAGTATGTGACTGCACAACAGGTAAGACGGCGTTAAAAATAACAATTGTAAGTGGAGTGAAGTTCCTCTTCAATCACACGTGTCACCAGACCTTTTTTTCCTATTATACCCTTAAGTACCAAGCACTGTTTTCATTTCAATAATGCCTCGGTTCCACATCTTATATCTTTTGGGTTTCGGCCCACACTTAAAAGACATGCTGGTAGGTTAGTTGGGAAACTGATCTAGATAATGCAATCTGGTATTTTAAGTCTATCCACAGCGTTCGACCAGCAATAAATCACTATAAAACCGGCCGTACGTGGATCAGAATTTGACCCGGTTCAGCAGGGACCAGCCAAGTTTCAATCTATGTATGGGCAGGCTGGTAGAAGTCGATCTACTTCTGTACAACCAGCCTGTTGGATTTCTCATGTTCGAAAAAGCACCGCAGGCTTTAGCTGGCAGTGCTGTTCAATGTATACTAAAGGAAGTGTCTAAGTGGGGAAGATTCCCCATCCACATCAAATTTCGTTTTTTTTTTTGTTCAACCCGCTGGTTAAGCAAAAAAACCAACAACTTATCCATGGGTTGCTTAAAGCTGATTTCCATGTTTTCTTTCACTTTAAATAGTTTGTTTGGACCAAGCTGTTCCAAACAAACTATTTCCTTTACTAAGTGCTGCAGAAGTTCTCAGCACTGTATGTACTGCAGGTACTGCAAACAGTTTCAGCTACATACAGTGAGACTGAAGGACAGCGGAAGCTTTGCATTCATTCACAGAATACATAGTTGCATATGAACTAGTGCCACTCAGACTGACTCAATATTGTTCTGGGTGTGAGATGAGAAGTCTCTGTCTCACAACCGGAACCTAGCACTATGTAATGTATATAGCTGAAGCTACATGTAATACATACAGTGCTTAGAGCTGCTACAACACTTACTGAAGAAAATAGTTTGTTTGGAGAAGCTTGGTCCAAAAAAACGATTTAAAGTGGATTTAAACCCGATTCATGAAATTTGAGCTGGGCACATATATCTGCAGTGTTTTCTTATCTCTTATCTCTTTTCTTATCTCTCTCCCGTAGCTTTCTCCTGCTCCGTTCTTCTGTTATCAGCCTGATAACATCTGACAAGTTCTCCATCAACTGAGATAAAAGCAGCCTGAGTTTTGTGTTGGGGAGGATGCTATAAATAGATTAGCAGTGTGCTGAACTATTCAACGAACAGTTCTGAAAGTCTCTACCTATGAGGAGAGGAGGTGTGTGCCTTTCCTCCAATCAGCTGTCTTGGCTGTATGCCCAGGCTTCATTGCAATGCTGAACAGGAAGAGAAAATCTCCTAACACGATCTGAACTTTCTAAAGAATATATAAAGCTGAAGACAGCAGATATACATGTAAAACTTATGTAGGGAGATATGTTTCATCTCTGTGTATCATCTGAAGCTGTTCACTTCACTGGGTATATGTGAGGGTTTACATTCACTTTAACCACTTTAGCCCCTGAAGATTTTACCCCCTTCCTGACCAGAGCACTTTTTGCGATTCGCCACTGCGTCGCTTTAACTGACAATTGCACGGTCGTGCGACGTTGTACCCAAACAAAATTGACGTCCTTTTTTCCCCATAAATAGAGCTTTCTTTTGGTGGTATTTGATCGCCTCTGCGAGTTTTATTTTTTGCGCTATAAACAAAAAAAGAGCGACAATTTTGAAAAAACGCAATATTTTTTACTTTTTGCTATAATAAATATCCCCCAAAAATATATAAAAAAACTATTTTTTTCCTCAGTTTAGGCGGATATGTATTCTTCTACATATTTTTGGTAAAAAAAAAATCGCAATAAGCATATATTGATTGGTTTGCGCAAAATTTATAGCGTCTACAAAATAGGGGATAGTTTTATGGCATTTTTATTTTTATTTTTATTAGTAATGGCGGCGATATGCGATTTTTATCGGGACTGTGACATTATGGTGGACACATTGAAAATCTTTGACACTATTTTGGGACCATTGTCATTTATACAGCGATCGATGCTATAAAAATGCATTGATTACTGTGTAAATGACACTGGCAGTGAATGGGGTTAACTACTAGGGGGCAGTGAAGGGGTTAAGTGTGTCCTAGGGAGTGATTCTAACTGTTAGGGGGCTGGGCTTTAACACACAGGACTGTGATCACTGCTCTCGATGACAGAGAGCTGTGATCTCTGTCCTGTCACTAGGCAGAACGGGGAAATGCTTTGTTTACAAAAGCATCTCCCCGTTCTTCCTCCCAGTGACACAATCGCGAGCATCCGGCATTGAGTCCGCGGGACCCGTGGTCAGGGAGACCGTGCCACGCCTGCGCCAACGGCCACGGGTGCGCGTGCCTGTGCCACGGGCAGGCACCCGTGACACCGCTTCTTAAAGGGGACATACCTGTATGCCCTTTTGCCTACCAGCGCCATTCTGCCGATGTACATCGGCGTGCGCTGGTCGGCAAGTGGTTAAAGTGAAAGAAAATGTGGAAATCAGCTTTAAGAGTGATCTGATTCCCCAGAGGTAGGCAGATAAGTTCAGCTTTGCCTGAGTCTCCAAACAAGGAGGAAGTGCTAAAACATCACTTCATTTTAAAGGTAAACACAATACAGAAGCTGGCAGGGATCTGTCATTTTGCATTGGTAGTGTTACTGCCCCTAAATGACAGACCAACCAGCTACATCATCAGAAGGTTTCGAGCGGGTAAACTGGCCGAAAACAGCCAGCTTTTTGTCTGTTCGCCAGACTGTGAACAAGTTGGGTTGGAGTTAAACTCATGCTCACCCAAGCCCGAAGCACACCACACTTGGCCCCTCCAAAAATGCTTTCCACTGTTAAGCACTAAGTAGCAATATGCCTCTGATTCCAAGACACAAATGGTTGTTTCTTGCTGAACCAGACCTAAGAGTTAGTAGTTCAAGCCTAAAATGACAGCAGGGCAATCCTCAACTTGGCCAAACTTGGAGAGCTGCAACAGTCAGAACTAGCCCTGACTTATCAGTGGGAGAAATTATAGCAATTAAGCAGATTTTCTAACTTGCTTATTAAACTGTTCCTCCTGCTTTTCACCTTATAGCAGACATACAGGGGTTTCATTGTCATGTTAGCGTTTGACCAAACTAAAGTGTCAGGATTGAGCACAGGTCACCTCTTGCCTAGAAGGCTCAAAAACAAAGTGCTTCTGCACCTAATTTTATATTTGCTTATTTGCTGTGTCCACAAACCTGACCAACTTTACTTAATCATCAGAGCAAGTGTGTCATTTAGCGCACATATGCCATCCTTCTAAACCCAAGCATGGGCATAGGTAGGCTGCTATAAATATAAGCCAATATATGAGCCAAAAAATACCAGTCAAGATTATTTTTTCACAATAGATGTCCTGTTTGTTCATACCTGCTCTCTTCCCAGTCTTTAGATTTCTTTGTCTCATTTGGCTTGATACAACGAATATAATGAGGTGTGCACTTCATCAGGGTGTTTACAAGATCATTGGCTTGTTTCTGTAACAAATATGACCATGTTAGACAGTAATATTAGATCACTAAATAATTACATTAATATGCATCTCTATATGTTCTGTTTACCATTATCATAGAAAGTGAAAATAAAAGAAAATCCCAAATTTTGGGTTGTTCCCAGAAAAGTAATAGAGGGGAAAACTTCCAATGGGGACACTGATTCTGGTGACCTGGGGGTCCCCAAGGGATTCCCTTAATTTTCAGGGATTTCCTCTAACTTCCTGTTTGGCTATGGAACATGAAGGGAAGGGAAATCTCCGCAATGGGGCACAGATGGTGAAAAAATATCTGACAGGGGTTATAGTCCTCCCTTGGCCAAAATATGAGCAATGGATGGTCCTGCTGAAACCACCTGGCTCAACCTTGATTGAAGGAGCGGGGATGGAAAAAAGTCAGCTATACACATTCTGACAGCCACAGGTGTTGGGTGTTGGAATACAATAGCTGGCAACAGGAGATTTATTCATAGATTCTGCCATCTATCAGAAATCTAGTGTATGGCCTGCTTTTTATTTCTAGGGGCAAGAAAATAAAGGAGAACACTCAGTGGCATGTTTATTTTTGAAGTCTAAAATTGTCCACAGGCAGTGAACAGTGGTCTGTCAGGCAATCGTTGCTCATATAGTTTATAGAGCAAGATATGGGTAGCACACAAAATAAATGGCGCTTCATCCCACCACACCACGGTTTGTGCATTGAGGTTTGTGTCCCCTTGCTTACAGCTTAGCAGCACCAGATTGGCAGCAGAAAACATTAACCAGCGTTACTGAATGTATTAACACTGATATGTTATATTAATTACAGATAGTTATATAATAGTGAGATAAGTTATGTATTATTGCTACCTTAATTTTCGAGCTGGCTGTTGTTGGTCTACTTTTCTTGTCTGTATCCAGTTTTTCCGGGAAAAGAATCTGTATAAAATTGCTAAGTAGAAATAAGTTGGCAATATTATTTCAGATATTAAATTGTTGCAATATCATCTTTACTCATTTTTCAGCTTGTAAAAAGGAATAGTTAGACCTAAGAGCAGCGAAAACACAAAATGCAGACAGGATCAAATTTGGGAGTTCCATCCCAAACTATATGTGCATTTGCAGATACAAAACAACACAACGTTCTCAAATTATAAATCAAAGTTTGTAATTAAGCTACCTGTCATTTTTATTAGATAAAAGTGGTTATATTGATTTCTAGCTAACCAGGTAAAATCTGACCATTAAACATAAATATAAGATCATGCTTATTTGGCTTTTGATATTGGGTCATTTGGCCTTTGGCATTGTATTACTTGCTGAAATAAAGTACAGTAAAACCTTGGTTTGAGAGTAACTTGGTTTAAGAGCGTTTTGCAAGACAAGCAAATTTTTTAAATAAAATTTGACTTGATATACAAGCGATGAATGGATATACAAGTAGCGTAAAAATGGAAATGGGTAATACCTATAATTAAAAATTCCAGAATGGGTAATGTATGTAGATACGTGTATCACGTTGAATCACAACCCCATAACTGGAAACAAAGCCAAATACCTGCTGTCAATAAAAACATGGGCAGGTCCGCTCCTCTAGACCAGTGTTTCTCAACTCCAGTCCTCAAGGCGCCCCAACAGGTCATGTTTTCAGGCTGTCCATTATTTTTCACAAGTGATTTGATCAGTTTCACTGCCTTAGTAGTTACCACAGCTGTTTCATCTGAGGGAGATCCTGAAAACATGACCTGTTGGGGCGCCTTGAGGACTGGAGTTGAGAAACACTGCTCTAGACCATTGCATATATGAGAAAAAGAGGGACCAGGGGGTCAAGGGACAGGGTCAATCAAAGAGGAACACACTGGCTGTAAATGAGCTAGAGACATAATGAAGGACATGAATCTAAATAGTAGAACAGTTTGCCTAATTGGCTACCATGTAATCCACACGGACTGCCCCCTTAGAAAACATTAACCCTAAAACACTCAATAAAAGTGTGCACCTGACATTGCCAATAAAAAACATCACACATACTAAGAACAAGTGAGTGAACAAGAAATGAAGAGGTGGGGTGTAAAGTAAAGGGAATAAAAGCTGGAATAGAAGAGAGGCGCCTGTAAGGGTAGCAATATGGTTACATTTAATGAAGGTACAACATCTAGCAACATATTGCTACATTTAGAGGTGCCTCTCTTCTAATTTATACTCTGTAGCTCCTGCTGGATTTTGCTTCTAATCCCCTTGCGGAGGCTTCCATTTGTGGATGGACATTTTATAGTTACACAACCTGGTCACATTGCTATAATCTTTTTATATGGACTATAAACTGAAGGACTTATGAATAAATGGTTGTGGAAAGAATAATTTGAGTTTCCATTATTTCTTATAGGGAAATTTGCTTTGATATACAAGTGCTTTGGATTACAAGCATGTTTACAGAATGAAGCATGCTCATAATCCAAGGTTTTACTGTACTGCCCAGAAGTATGAACAGTCAAAGTCAATATACTGTATATGTGCTAGAATATAGTCTACTTACAACTCACTGCTCTGCATTAATTCAATGAGGTCTATGAATAAAACATCTCGATTTCGCTCACAGAAACCCTCAATATCATATGATACCTGGTAGGACACAATAAAAGATATTACACAAGACTGCAGTGCCTTTTATTTTCTTACTTTAACAGTCTTATTCCATGTTATAAATTCATCATTCATTCATATACAGCTATGGTAACAGGTTTCTTTACAAAAGAGGTCCATACATAAGACAAAAGAACATATGTAAGTGCAGGCTTCCTTAATTTAGATTTAATTGGAATTGATCTAATTGCTGTTTACCTTTCCAGCATAATGGTGAATAACAAAGCCAGAATTCCAGTTATTAAAGTGTTCATGTGTCCCCACAGCAGCTTGGAGTTTTTGTAGCAGGGTCTGGTCTGCACCCCCACTTGTAGCGTGCATAGTGGCACAAACATCATCTAACACACTCATGATTCCTGGAGGATTCTGACATGAAAGAGAACATTACACTTTATCAATACAGTTATATGCTGATACTAATGATCCAAAAAAGATATTACGGAGCCACTCAACGCGCAGTGAAATCACATCACGTAAGAGTTACATTAGTGACCCCCAGTTACTGTGCTTTGCACATCATCACAATCTTTGTTGATAGTTTATTATTTTACTCACCAATTTGTTCTCGATGAGGTCACACACCACCTTATTATTGAAGTATTGAATTGGAGACCATTTAATGCCTTCTGCAACGTATTCTTCCTAAATGAAGTTTAATACAGAAATGATATACAATTATATATTTTTATATTTAAAAAAATATATATATTTCAGGTTGTCTTTATTGGGTATTGTTTTTAGAATTTCAAGGAAAATAATGAATTTAATCAATTTTGGAATAAGGCTGTAACATAACAAAATATGGAAAAAGTGAAGCGCTGTGAATATTTTCTGGATGCACTGTATATCTGCCTGTGTGCATAGCAGTCAGTGAAAAAAACAAATTCATATTCACTTTGGGTGAAAAAAGACTCCTATAGAAAAGACTGTTATGCCGCGTACACACGAGCGTACTTTACGGCAGACTTTGTCCGGCGGACTTTGACGGACTTTACGACGGACTTTCCGAATGAACGGACTTGCCTACACACGATCAACCAAAGTCAGACGGATGCGTACGTGATGACGTACGACCGGACTTAAACAAGGAAGTTTATAGCCAGTAGCCAATAGCTGCCCTAGCATCGGTTTTTGTCTGTCGGACTAGCATACAGACGAGCGGACTTTTCGACCGGACTCGAGTCCATCGGAAAGATTTGAAACATGTTTCATTTCTAGGTCCGTCAAACTTTTGGGGAAAAAAAGTCAGCTGGAGCCCACACACGATCGAATTGTCCGACAGACTCTGGTCCGCCAGACCAAGTATGCCGTAAAGTCCGGTCGTGTGTACGTGGCATTAGACTAATGCTTCTTGAGGGGACTGTGCTTATTTGTGGTTTGCTGACAATCTGTAAACATCCAGTTAGGCGCAGATCATAATTATTTTTTAATGCATATTGTGTACCTATTTAATTTTTTATGCGCAATATTTTTCATACTGCTGTTTTCTATCTCAAATGACATGTTACTAAATGATGTATTTAATCTGTAGTTAAAATAAGATAGAGAGCTGTACCTGCTCAGCTTTCAACGTCAATTCAATGAAGATCTGCTGCAGTTTTTCATTCACAAAATTGATGCAAAATTGTTCAAAGCCATTTTTCTGTGTACAACATAGATAGGATAAGTGGTTATCAGTTGTGAAATTGTAAAAACTGATTTTTATAAATACTGTAGCTTCTATCATATATGGTAATGTGCATGATAGAATAACAACATCTACATATTGTAATATCTTTCCTTTGCTACTATAATGAATACTTATTCTATATGCGTGTATGAAAGTAATCATGACATTTTTTTTCAGGCTTGTTCTCTTCATTTTCACGTGGTCATTTGGCAAATACCACACTTTCTATATATTTGTTGCTAAACTAATTTCTCTGCTGTATCTATGGAGGGAAGAGTTGTTGCTTCACAGGCTGGACTCCAAACATGTCTATCTTTGTTTATCTCCATTACATAATGGATTTATGGTATTAGTATTTTAAACAAGGCAGATAAAAAGTGACCAGGACACTGCATTTCTGGTAAGATCAACAGGCATTCTCTGTACTTGCTGAAAATGTCCTTAGTCTGAAAAATAAAACCAATGCAGCCACTACCATGTCTAAGATGTAATATATTACATGTTTTTTTTTAAATACACATCCCTTTTTTGCCAGAATCCTTATATAACACTTATCCTACCTTGTCTTGTACTGGAAGAAACACACCAAATCCTAGAACTATGCCTGGTAGACTTGGGCCAACAGATTCCTGCATCAAGATGTTAACACAGAGAACTACAGTTCTCTTTAATATATTGGGGTTTTGTGATAGGGGCGCTAATAATATGTGCTATGCCAGCAAGACCCCTATACACACTATAGGATTTTCTGCAAATTTTTATCTTCAGATTTACCAAAACCATATAATATGAAGTCAAACCTTAAGCGTTTCAATTTGCATGCAATCAGGCAGGCCCTTGCACTACATAGTTTTGGTAAATCTGAAGACAAAAATCTGCAGAAAATCTAATAGTGTGTATGGGGCTTTGCTAATAACCAATTACCATGAACAAATTGTTAGATACATTGGTGGTTAAGTAAACATAATAAAGCGCTTCATGCTTGATAATAGTAATGTATTTAATTAGAATAGTAATTCATCAAAAAAGTCCATAAGTCCTTCAGTAGTGTAATTCCAAATCATGCACCATTGCTATATGCAGTGTCTTTGTAGGTTATTCCTGATGAGTGTGGTTAAATTTCCTACTCACCAAACGGACATGACCTCTTTTATTAAAAAGAAGGTCAAAACAGGCTGATTTTGTGGATCAATAGCGATGCTTCCTGATGACGTTGTAAAACGAAACGTATGCCGAGGCGCATTCCGGTCACGTCACTTCCGGGTTTACACTTCCGGATTATCACTAGTGGTGGAAAGCACGCCGACTACCGAGCTGCTGACTCCTGTCTGGTGATCTATGTTATCATCCTCAGTGCCGGGCTAAGGCACCTCCAAATGTAAGCAGCCAATTTGGAATCTGTTTTTAGATGTTTTTTAATAAACCTTATTACGCTATGGTCCCTTTCATTTTTTATTTCTAATGGGTTATCGTGGTGGAGAGGAGGCTTTAATTGGAGAGGTTCCCCATCACATCTCCTTTGTTATTCAAGCAAGCTTATTGATCCACAAAATCAGCCTGTTTTGACCTGCATTTATTTTATTTTTTATAGTAGGAGCCTTGACTCCCTGACAGGAAGACTCAATGAACTACCACAGCGCTCCACAGCGCCTTGGTAGTTCATTGAGAACTAGAAGCCGACAGCTGCTAAGGATGTCGGGGGTTGTAATTCATTCACACATAGAGCTGTGTGTATGAATGACGCGGCCGCGTGGACGGAGCCCCGCACAGCTGCGTTGTTTTCAAACAGTGACAGCTAGTACGGGGAACTTCTCCCCTTACTGCTGTCATAGGGAGGGGGACAGCGGCTGCCGCACTGGGAACAAGTTACATGTTCCACCCTAAAATCGGGTGAAACGTGTAACATGTTACCAAAGGTGAACTTATCCTTTAAGGGAATAAAAAAAAAAGTCTGAAAATAGAGTGTTTTAGAAATAGGAAAATATCCGCTATTCTCCACATTCTGAAGCCTAATTAAATATCTTTAGATACTAAAGTCCCAATATCCCTTATGTACAATGTATGTAAGAACATATTATCAATTATTCATAGCATTTTAGGTGCAACCGACCACTCTTTACCCAATAGAGCAAATGATGCATTCCTGAAAACATCAGCATTAACCACTTCAATACCAGGTACTTAGACACCTTCCCGCCCAGACCAATTTTCAGCTTTCAGCGCTGTCGCAATTTGAATGACAATTGCGCGGTCATGCTACACTGTACTCAAACAAATTTATCATTTTGTTCCCACAAATAGAGCTTTCTTTTGGTGGTATTTAATCACCTCTGCGGTTTTTATTTTTTGCGCAACAAATAAAAAAAGACCGAAATTAAAAAAAAAACAAGTTTTTCTTTGTTTCTGTTAAAATTTTTTGTAAATAAGTACGTTTTCTTCTTCAATGACGGGCACTGATATGGCTGCACTGACGGGCACTGATACGGCGGCACTGATGGGCACCGATGAGGTGGCACCAATGAGGTGGCACTGATGAGGTGGCACTGATGGGCACTGATGATGGGCACTGATAGGCGGCACTGATGGGCACTGATAGGTGGCACCGGTATGCGGCACTGATAGGCACTCATAGGTGGCACCGATGGGCACTCATAGGCGGCACCGATGGGCATTTGTAGGTGGCATGATTGGTACATATGGGTGGCACTGATGGGTACTTATGGCTGGCACTGATAGGTGCCACTGATGGGCAGTGATAGGTGGGCACTGATGGGCACTGATGGGCACAGATGGGCACTGACAGGTGGCACCGATGGGCAATGACAGGTGGCACTGATGACACTGATTGGTGGCACTGATAAAATTTATTGGTGGCATTGCTGGGCGTAACTAAAACATAATGGTGCCAATCAGTGCCCATTTGTGGGCACTGATTGGCACAGATTGGGCACATTGGGCACACGTGGATGGCCATGGGGTACATACCTGGCCATCCACATGTTGCCCCTTCCCTGGTGGTCTTAGTGGCGATCCCTGGTGGTCCAGTGTGGTGATCTGAGGGGGGGCTGCGCTGATAAACAATCAGCACAGACCCCCCTGTCAGGAGAGCCGTTGATCGGCTCTCCTCTACTCGCGTCTGTCAGACGCGAGTGAGGAAAAGCCGATCAATGGCTCTTCTTATTGACAGCGTGATCAGCCGTGATTGGACACGGCTGATCATGTGGTAAAGAGCCTCCGCCGGAGGCTCTTTACCAACATCAGTGTAGCGGTGTGTCAGGCTGACACACCGCTCCACCGATCGCTGCGATGCGCGCCCCCGCGGGCGCATGGCGGCATGATATCCTGCTGGACGTCATATGCCCAGTCAGGATAACGGAACCACTTCCCGGACGTCAATCCGCTATAGGGTGGCCGGGAAGTGGTTAATGTGTAAAAAGGCACTGACAGATGTACTGAAACTTCACTCTCAATCAACATTTAGCTATAGTAAATAGATAGGAAGGTATATTATGTTTTTTTTTAAATTTCTTCAGTTGCTTCCTGATTTCTGGCCTAAGCCAAAATGATGTCATACATCCCAGAAGTCTTCATGGTCTTTTTTTTTTCTTTTATCTGGGGCAGGGGAGGAGGGGTTTTATGAGCTAAGCACACCCTCCTGCCTGCATGCCTGACCTTGTGAAAGTGTATGGCAGCCTGTATATATTGTACTCTACATGCATAAGATTTTCTAGGGTGTTATCAAAGTGAGGGCAGATGGATTCCAGGAAGTGAATGCTACATGAATCATCTGCCTTTACTCAAGATGGCTGCAGCTAAAATTGCTAGGCGTGTGTTTTCCACACTTATTTCTCAACAAAATAAAGCATGGAGACATGGATGGATGGGTGAATTTGCGTTGATTATTAAACATGAAATAAAGGAGAAGTTTGGGAAGTAAAAAAACAAACATACATAATTACCTAGGTGGATGCAGCATCAATTTGATGCTGTATCTGTCCCCCACTGCCTTTAAGACCAATAACTGAGCATACAAAGACCGCTCATCAGTCTCTCAGTCTTCAGCCTGCAGAGAGCTGATGACTGTTAGTCAAACGGCTCTCTGCTCTGCCTCTCCAGCACTCACTGGAGCACTGGGCTGTGGAGGGCGGGAGTGGCTGGCTCAGTCTCCCAGCGGCTTGCTGAGAGGCTGAGCCAGCTGCAGGTCCAGGCATTTGTGTGGATCCCGACAATAAAATCGTGATCTCTCCAGAGCCTGGGCCGGCGAGACAGTCGACATCGGACTTTAGCCTGCTGTCAGCTGAATACAGGGCACAGGGATGCAGAACTAAGTGCACTCCTGTGACCTACAGGAGAAGTGTGGCCAAAAGAGCTTTGGCGTTACTTCTCCTTTAAATATTGTTTTCAGTTTGTGGTGCTCAGATACAGTTAGTTTCACTTTAACCTGAAGCCTTGAACACACTGAAAAATTGGCCAAAATACTGGCTGTCTTTCAGCCCGTGTATACAGCTGTCTGTTTCTACATGACTGTCTTTTGTCAAATGGGCCTGCTGGATCAGTGTGATCCGATCAGTGTGTTCTGGCAGGGGTCAGTCCTCCTGTCAGAATACAAAGGCACAGAGGGGGAGATCCACACACTACCATAGTTTGTGTTAGTATGGCGATCTCTCAATTTTTTTTTCAATCAGCCGGCTGGGTTGAATGAAAAAAACTTCTAGTATGTACCCGGCTTAAAAACAAAAATGAAATATATTGCAGTTTTCTAGTCTTTAGATTTGGTGGCTTTGTTCATTTTATTTTACAGACTTTTTTCTTTTTTTTCCACCTGAGCCTTCCAGTATGACACTTCCTTTCTATAGCTGGCCATACACTGATTGCAATTTGGCAGTTTTAGCAGGGACTGAATGAATTGCATTCAGTGTGTGGCTGTGTCTGCTCGACAGAAGTAGATTGTTTGATCAACTTTTGTTGCAGGAACATGTTGGAAAACTTTTCTTAATCAGCGGCTGCAACTAATCAGCTGCAACTGCTGATCAATGCATTCTGACAGTGGCTGTTGCTGCTGTCAGAATACAGTGCAGTGGGGGATTCCTCAACCCACCTCGTTTGAATAGATGAAGAAATGTTTTTTTCATTCAGCCCACTGGCTGAAGGAAAAAAAAATCTACCTGGGTGTGGACAGCCTTTAGGTTGACCAAGTACAAGAAATATCTTAGGACTATAAAACACTCCCCCTTCTCGTTATCTGCATAAGGGGAAGGTATTCTGCAGTTCACAGGGAGAGCTGCTAAATATACTCATACCGGTGTACCATGGGGAGCAATCACAAAACGTTATCAGCTCGCATGTTCTGGCAGGTTCAACAGGTATTGTTTACGGCACTTGTTAAAATTATATAACAGCACACTTTCACTGTATTAACATATCAAAAGGGAGCAAATAAGAGACGTTCATTGTTAGGGTTTGGTAGGTTCACAGAATATTCAATATAGGAAGGTTTAAGGTAAATTTAATAGACGATCTTTGACAACATTAAAGACAGTCCGACACTTTATTAGGTCTAGTCATTTTTGTTACATTGTTACTATTGAGCAGAAAAGAAATAACTATGTAACCAGTCAAAGATGATTTCCCGATAAAAAACAATTCTTTATCAAACAATTAAGCCACAAATGTAATAAATGAACGATTCAAACAACGCTGTCATATGCATGACATTGTATAACTGGAGAAGTATGCATAGAAAAATAAAGATAAATACCTGAAAAATTTCAAACCCATAGATATCCAATACTCCAATGCTGAATTCTTCATGGGGTTTTCGCATTGCCTTATTAATTGACTAGAAAACAAAACAAAACATGCGTTCGGTTATACTGCAATAAATACTGAAATATTAACTGTTACCGGAAAGAAGGAGGCAGAAATGGAAAGATAATTGATTAATACCATGTACAACTTTATGCCATTTTAATTGCTGTTCGCAAAAACTGAGATGTGAAAATTTCTTATTTCTTTTATAAACATGATACTAAGGCAGTTATAATTGTGGACCTTTAAAGTAGAATTCCTGCCTAACACTAACTATTCTTAAAAAAAAGCCCCCCCCCCCTTTCTTGTTACCTATCTTGCCTACCCGATGTAAAAAAGATGTGTATACCATTTTTCAGTCCACTCTATTCCTGTCATGTTATCCTGCAGCTTCAGCTTCCCTGGGCTATTGAGCCTATGGGTGACATCACCGCTCCCGGAATTCCCAGCCGTTGTCAAGTGCTCCCTGACACCGAAAAGCCAAAGCTGCGGGATCACATGACCAGAACAGAGAGGACTAAAAAAAAGGTAAGTATTCAGATCTTTTTTAAACATAGGGTAGGCAGGATAGGTAACTAGATAATAGATAACTTTTTGTGGGGTGTGAAGAACTGGGTGGTGGTCACTTTTGAAAAGGTTAAGAGATATTATTTAATCTGAATAAAACTATAGGGGATAAAGCAAAGGACCTTTAAGCAAGACTGGCATTCTGTGATCTTCTGCCTGTAGAACAATTGCAGCACATGAATGGGTTAAATGAGCCACCAGACTTCCTGCCATGCCGAAGCTCATACCCGGATTCTCTGGACACTCCCATACCCAACTCCCTCTGACAGGGCAATGCAAGCCAACAGACCCTGAACTCAGGCCTTCATTTGTCAATCATATGTTTTTTCCCAGGCAGCAGGCCCGGGAGGTTAAAGAACTGCTGAATACATTAAAGCCTGGGAGGCAAGAGAGCTTCTAGAAGATTCCCCAAATATTTATATCCTTCCCCACCATGCACTTCTGACAGTAAACCTCCTAGTGGTTGGCTAGGGAGATACACATATTCACTCATTAATCGGAGGCAGAAGCAAGCAATAACCTGAACTTAGGGAATGGCCTACAGAAAACTATCAATCAGGCCTAGGTTGACTAGAGCCCAGCAGGACTAACTTTAGAATCAGGACACTCAGATATGGGGAAAGGTCTCTACACAGCGTTCAGTAAAATTGCAGAAGGTGGGGGAGATATGAGAGCAGGTAGTGCGATTAACTGTCTTCCTCTGTTTGAGTAGTAATTCAGTAGTACTAGTAAATTCTGCACCAAATAATGGTTCCTAGACTTATACCCAGAAAAAGTACAGAGCAGCAGGTAATTACTATAGGGTTGATTTAGAAATATTATATTAAACAGAAGAGAGAGGGTGGAAAGTAGGCAAGGTGTGATGTCAGCCTTTGGTCTGCTTTTTGGTCTAACTGGCATTCTGTATTTCGGGATAAGCAGGCAAATCAGTTAAGGAAAATCCTATAACATCAACAATTGGACCCATATTTTCTGTTTACTTACTTCCACCAGGAAATCAAACATTCGGGAATACAAAGCTTTGGACAGAGCATCTCTTGTATAAGTCGCTTGTTCCACATTTAAAGTAACTGTGATGGACTCAGAACGTCCCCCCCACTTACTATCCATCTTACGGCTGGTGAGTTTATCATTTAGGCGGTCCTTGTCTATACCAACCAGGTAGGCAGGGAAGGCCAGTACTATAACACAATAAGACAGAGACATGATATTTTAATTTTTGATCTATATTATATGGCAAGGTCCTACTACAAATGGCTAGAAATAAGAGACATTTGTATGCTATAATGAAAATACATTTTAAAATTGTGCATTCCTTTAGTAAATGTATGCTTTCACAATGTACTGCCAAAGTGACATGGCCATATTTTTTAAAGTGGAACTTTGGTCAGAAAATTAAGTTCCACTAGATTACTTTAGGCTTGTCCCTTTTGCAGGTATAAGTGCCTAAACTATTTAAAATCCAGTCTCAACCCACTCTACACATATTTAGTTGCTCTCTATTTTTTGGCACTGTGCCGAATTTCTAGAGGCTAATCTGCTGACAGCCTACAGATTTACTGCTGTTCAGGGATTCTGGGCTTCAGCAAAATGGCAGCCTTCAGCAAGAGGAAACAACACGCACTAACTTTGGTAGCATAATTATTAAAGAATATTATTTTTTTGAAGTTGTTATGGGTAAAGTTCCATTTTAAGTTTTGGAAGAGAGCACAGTTCTATATACAGTATTTCTAAAAAGTGAGTACCCCCTTTCAAATATAGTTTATTATATCTTTTCATGTGACAACGCTGAAGAAATTACACTTTGCTACAATGTAAAGTAGTGCATGTACAGCTTGCATAACAGTGTAAATTTGCTGTCCCCTCAAAATAACTCAACACACAGACATTAAAACCGCTAGCAACGAAAGTGAGTACACCTCTAAGTGAAAATGTCCAAATTGAACCCAATTAGCCATTTTCCCTCCCCGGTGTCTTGTGACCCGTTAGTTTTACAAGTTCTCAGGTGTGAATGGGGAGCAGGTGTGTTAAATTTGGTGTTATCGCTCTCACTCTCTCATACTGGTCACTGGAAGTTCAACATGGCACCTTATGGCAAACAACTCTCTGAGGATCTGAAAAAAAGAATTGTTGCTCTACATAAAAATGGCCTAGGCTATAGGAAAATTGCCAAGACCCTGAAACTGAGCTGCAGCACAGTGGCCAAGACCATGCAGGGGTTTAACAGGACAGGTTCCACTCAGAACAGGCCTTGCCATGGTCGACCAAAGAAGTTGAGTGCACATGCTCAGCGTCATATCCTGAGGTTGTCTTTGGGAAATAGACGTATGAGAGCTGCAAGCATTGCTGCAGAGGTTGAAGGGGTGGTGGGTCAGCCTGTCAGTGCTCAGACCATATGCTGCACACTGCATCAAATTGGTCTGCATGGCTGTCGTCCCAGAAGGAAGCCTCTTCTAAAGATGATGCACAAGAAAGCCCGCAGTTTGCAGACTAAGAACATTACTGGATTACTGGAACCATGTCCTGTGGTCTGATGAGACCAAGATAAACTTATTTGGTTCAGATGGTGTCAAGCGTGTGTGGCAGCAACCAGATGAGGAGTACAAAGACAAGTGTGTCTTGCCTACAGTCAAGCATGGTGGTGGGAGTGTCATGGTCTAGGGCTGCATGAGTTCTGCTGGCACTGGGGAGCTACAGTTCATTGAGGGAACCATGAATGCCAGCATGTACTGTGACACTGAAGCAGAGCATGATCCTCTCCCTTCGGAGACTAGGCCGCAGGGCAGTATTCCAACATGATAACGACCCCAAACACACCTCCAAGACAACCACTACCTTGCTAAAGAAGCTGGGGGTAAAGGTGATGGACTGGTCAAGCATGTCTCCAGACCTAAACCCTATTGAGCATCTGTGGGGCATCCTCAAATGGAAGGTGGAGGAGCGCAAGGTCTCTAACATCCACCAGCTCCGTGATGTCGTCATGGAGGAGTGGAAGAGGACTCCAGTGGCAATCTGTGAAGCTCTGGTGAACTCCATGCCGAAGAGGGTTAAGGCAGTGCTGTAAAATAATGGTGGCCACACAAAATATTTACACTTTGGGCCCAATTTGGACATTTTCACTTAGGAGTGTACTCACTTTTGTTGCCAGCAGTTTAGACATTAATGGCTGTGTGTTGAGTTATTTTGAAGGGACAGCAAATTTACACTGTTATACAAGCTGTACACTCACTACTTTACATTGTAGCAAAGTGTCATTTCTTCAGTGTTGTCACATGAAAAGATAGAATAAAATATTTACAAAAATGTGAGGGGTGTACTCACTTTTCTGAGATACTGTAGATATTGAGTTTTAAAAACATATCTAGAAATGTTTAGTGGATGAAAATGGATTATTTATTTCTGTAACAGGAATAACTTTACTGAAGAAATATTTATTTTTGATGATTTATTTTATGTCACAATTGACCGGGTCTGGTGCATTTTGCACAAAAACGCCGTGCGTCTTTTGGTTCGTTTCAGGTCCAAATTCAGCCCAAAATTTGGGCTGAAATCGGACCTGAAACGGTGAACCAGCATACACTGAACCCATGCTGTGAGCCACATGCGGATCATATGTTAACTGAGCCTAAGGCTTAATGTACACGGGACGTTTTTACAACCTCCCCTGAACGATTTAGCTTGACAGATAATAACCCACGTTTAAAACGTCCGTTTTGCCGCGTTTACATGCCGCGTTTAGCGGCGCTTTGCCGCCTTTAGAGGCGTTTGAAAAAAAAATTGCTCTCTCTTTTTTTTTTTTTCAAAATAGCCAAAAATGAAAAACGGCTGTAAAGGAAATGCGGCTAAATGCGAGTTACTAAAACGTTGGAAACTTCGGCGTCTGAACTCACTTTTTTGCCTTCAAAGAAAAGCCTATAAACACAACTGTCTAAAAACGACATTAAAAGAACCTGTGTACATGTACACATAAGATAACATTGCATGAGTTCAGGGGCAGCTGAAAAAAGCATCCAACTGCCTCTGAATGCCCATTTACCAGCAGCAGTGTACAAGAGGCCTAAAAGTAAAAAAAAAGTAACATCCAATAAATGAAGAAAAAAAATGTGGTTTGTTGCATCTATGTACAAAAACAAAGACTGGCCACACATGTGTGATATCACTGCATGTGCTGGAATGAGAGCAAATAATTCTGGGGCCAGTAAAAGCTTTTAACCCATTACCTATGGACAATTTTGGGTACTAAAGTTTGTCATCATTTCACGGGCGCACACAATTTTGGGCCTTTAAATGTTGGAATCTATTTACTTATCACAACCTGATAGTTTATATTTTACCAAACATAAGGTAATATATTATAATTGTGTGCTCTAAAATAAATGTATTGTATTTTTTTCTGAATATGTGATAATCATGTGTGTTAATACCATATAAGATAGAGAATTGCAATTACCACCATTTTATTCTCTATGGTCTTTGCTTTCAAGGGGGGGGGGGGGGCTAACTAAACTTAGGCCTAATATGCGCTTTTTTAACATGACTGCAAAAATTAAAACATGATTAGGGGATGCCTTAAAACTGTATAAAAAGAGTAGCGCACTAAACATGTGGCAATAGTAGCCTAGTCAGTTCCATGATCTATGAAGCCCAAATGAAACATCTAATAGGTAAATGCAAAAGATCTTGCAGCTCCTCTAGTTGATCGGGGTGATCCTCACTAGTGTAGAGTAGGCACAGGATTTTCACTGTGTGATGAAGCCACAGCACCTCGGGACTCCCAGAAATACAACTCTGTTGGCAGGTACAACAGCTCTATATATGTATTTCATCAGTTTTTTTTAGTTGTCTGCCTAGTGTTCAGCTGTTTAGCTTTACCATAGTTCATATTACTGAAAAAGTCAGCTTGCTGTTTTTGGAGGTTAATTATTCCCTTAGATATTATAGAAAGATTATAGGATGCCACAATATGTTTTTTTCTCTTTTAGGTAGAACACAGTTTACTGATAATTGATCTAAGAAAACACTACTCACAATCAGCACATTCCACCATGGCATAGTTTCCTTGTTCTTGGAAGCTGATGTTTCCCAGATGTAGGATGCCCGCTGTTATCTGTAGGACCATCTGCTGGTGTTCTCCAGAAATACCAATGACTTGCATGGCATTCTAGTGAGACCAGATAAGGACAAGACCATGAACAAATCATAATAGCAACTGCAAATTATTATATTAAGTTGATCATTCAGATTATTGGATATAGAATTCATAAATATTTACCATCATTTCACAGAAGTCATTTTTATCATCTGTCCCATCCACTTTATATGTATCTGACTGGTTTAAGTAGAAATAGTAATCTGGAGTCATAATGCCCAAATTTTGTCTCATGTCTGGTGAAGCTCCCTCTATCAGCTTTAAAAGATGAGAAATATTTAGTTACTTGCTTTAATTATACAATAATAGCAAACATTTAAATGTTTTAACCAGTTATGCCGCGTACACACGAGTGGACTTTTCGACAGGACTGGTCCAACGGTTTATCCGACGGACTTTCGGCGGACTTCTGACGGACTTTCCAAACGAAAGGACTCGTGCACACACACGACCGGACTTTCCGGCAGAATAGGTCCGGCGGTCTTCCCGACGGACTTTCAACGAAGTTACATCGGACTTCCGGACTTGCCCACACACGTTCATTTTGAACTTGATGAGGTACGCAGGACTAGAGAAGGAAGTCAATCTCGCCGCTTTTATCGGCGAGATTAACACCTTGCGAGCCCCGTCGCAGAATACCAGGCCCTCAGGTCTGGTATGGATTTTAAGGGGAACCCCCTAAGCCAAAAAGAACGGCGTGGGGGTCCCCCCAAAATCCATACCAGACCCTTATCCGAGCACGCAGCCCGGCCGGTCAGGAAGGGGGGTGGGGGCGAGCGAGCGCCCCCCTAAACTGTACCAGGCCGCATGCCCTCAACATGGGGGGGTGGGTGCTTTGAGGAAGGGGGGCATCCAGCGGCCCCCCACCCCAAAACACCTTGTCCCCATGTTAATGAGGACAAGGGCCTCTTCCCGACAACCCTGGCTGTTGGTTTTAATAAGCGGGCCCCCAGATCCAGGCCCCCCCCGCCCTACGTGAATGAGTATGGGGTACATCGTACCCCTACCCATTCACCTGGGGAAAAAAGTGTCAATAAAAAAAAACTAGACAGGTTTTTAAAGTAATTTATTAGGCAGCTCCGGGGGTCTTCTTCTGACATCGGGGGTCTCTTCCAACTTCTCTGCTCTCTCCTGCCTCTTCTACGGTTCTTCTCCCGCTCTCCGGCCTCTTCTCCGCACTCTGATTCTTCTCCCACTCTCCGGTTCTTCTGCCGGGCTCCTCCGCTATCTTCTGCTCTTTTGCCGCTCTCTTGCTAGCGATGGCCCGGTCTTCTTCATCGTCTTCTTCCCTCTTCTCTTCTTCAGATGTGTCTTATATAGGCATGGGGTGACCCCGCCCCTTATGACATCACAGTCCTGGGGCATGCTGGGACTGTTCTGTCATAAGATGCGGGGTCACCACCCGGTGACCACGCCCCATGCCTAAGTCGTTGTGCACCGTGATCACAGCATTACAGTGGGAGAGAACGTCGTGTCAACATCGGAAGAAGAGAAGAGGGAAGAAGATGATGGAGGAGACTGGGCCACCACTAGCAAGAGAGAGGCAAAAGAGCAGAAGATAGAGGAGGAGCCCGGCAGAAGAACTGGAGAGCGGGAGAAGAACCGAAGATCGGGAGAAGAACTGGACACCGGGAGAACAGGGCCAGCGAGAGCGGAGAAGTCGGAAGAGACCCCCGAAGTTGGAAGAAGACCCCCGGAGTTGCCTAATAAATTACTTTAAAAACCTGTCTAGTGTGTTTTTTTTATTGACACTTTTTTTGCCCAGGTGAATGGGTAGGGGTACAATGTACCCCATACTCATTCACATAGGGCAGAGGGGGGCGGGATCTGGGGGCCCCCTTATTAAAGGGGGCTCCCGGATTCTGAAAACCAATGTTTAGGGTTGTCGGGAAGAGGCCCTTGTCCTCATCAACATGGGGACAAGGTGCTTTGGGGTGGGGGGGCCGCATGTTGAGGGCATGTGGCCTGGTATGGTCCAGGAGGAGGGGGGGGGGCGCTCGCTCGTCCCCACCCCCTTTCCTGACCGGCCAGGCTGCGTGCTCGGATAAGGGTCTGGTATGGATTTTGGGGGGACCCCCATACCGTTTTTTCAGCGTAGGGGGTTCCCCTTAAAATCCATACCAGACCTAAGGGACATTGTTGCATCTTTCTCGCACTCGCTGCAATAGGAAAATATGTTTTTCCTATTGCAGCAAGCGCAAGATACACAGTACCCTGTCGCCAAGAACCAGCATGAAGTCCGTCGGATTTTCGACCAAAAAGGTCAGTCGGAAGTACGATGAAGTTCACACACGGTCGGATTGTCCGATGGATTCGGTCCGTCGGACCAGTCCGGTCGAAAAGTCCGCTCGTGTGTACAAGGCATTAGTTAGTCAAAACCTAAATCAGCTTAATTAACATTAGTGGTATAATTTCATTTCAAAATATGGTAAAAAAATATGCTGAAAATATTACTAGTGTTCATTGCATTGGCTACAGACATTTGGCATCTACTTTTTTATCCTTTTTTTTTCATTCTTTATTTTAAAATTTTCAAATAGATGTATTTCAAGGCAGCTATCGGGTACAAATATTTGGAAACCATATAGGACACAAATGTTCATATACACACATGAAAACAAGATGCATACATGTACTAGGGAGTTCAATCTTTAGGCCCAAACGCCGGCTTGGGAGTAGCCACCGTGGATAACTTGCTATTTTCCAACCAGGACCCAACAGTAAAGTGCCAGCCCCACCAGGGGATGTGGTGACCACCGCACTAGTGGTCCCCACCACCATCTCAAATGTAAGGAAACCAGTTGATCAACCAAAAAAGATACAACTAGGAGAGGACTAAAAGGATAAGTAAAGGGAAACAGGGAGAATAACAGACAAAAGTCTAAAAGAAAGAGAGAGGGAAATGAAAAAAATGAAGGCAGGGTGAGTGGGGGAAAGGGTAGTGTGGGGGAAAGGGGGAGGAAGTCTGACTGAATGCCAGCAGTGGGCATAGTGTAGAACTGGGTGAGGGGCAGTTTAGGAACACTCCAAAAGAGACAAAATCGTCTGCAGGTCCTCGGCCCTGCTGCCCTCATGGGTGATCGCGTACTTCTTACAACGACACAATGACGTCAAAAGCCCCACACTGATGCGTTTCATCACTCCCTTTATCAAAGGGTATGATACAGGATTCCTTTTGATAAAGTCACATGTGAGTGACGAAATGAGTCAGAGGTGGGGCTTGTGACGTCATTGCGTCGTTGTAGGAAGTACATGATCACCCATGAGGGCAGCAGGGCCGAGGACTTGCAGGGACGGATTTGTATATGTTCAAGTTAATCACCTGTGTGCACCAGGGCTAGTGCATTCTTAAATGTGAGTTGTATAGTTCGCTTGTGTTTTAAATAGATTTCATTTTACAGTATGCACTATGCTAACTCCTTTTTTACCCTTATGTTGCCATCATCTATGAGAGACCACGCTTGCAGGAGTCCACTGTTGGGAGCTTGAAAGACACTGGATTGAGACCTCAAAGGGGAAAAGGCTACTTGGCCTAATTGGAGGCCTTTCTGGGAGGTGAGTGCATAGTGTGACTGGTGGAGGGTCCACCCGGTGTCATTCACTTCTTTGCTATTAATCACAGCTGGATTGTGTGTGGACAGCATTTATTTAAAGAAGATATCACTGGATATATGGACTTTATTTGATATATATATGTGTTATACTTATTGGTTTCCACTAGAGGTCACTGGTTGCACATATTATTTTATTATTGTGGTTTATGCACTATTATTTGTGCTAGATTTGACACTCCTATTAATTTTTAGTTTGTGTACATATTACTTAGTATTTCTTTCGTTTTGTAGGGGGGTAGCGCTTCACATATATTTTTTTTTTCACTTGGGTCTGCTAATAACAGTTGGTGTTAAGCAGCAACCTCCTATATTTAAATATATAGCACTTATTTTTACTTTAATAATAGCGCAGAAGTACACTTTCTTTACAGCCCCCACTGATTACTTCTAATGTAACAATCAGTGTTAACCTTTTGAAGATCACCAGAACTCATAGATGTCCAGATGACCAGGCTAAATTTAGCAGCATCAGCATGTATCTATCTGTATCTATCTGTTAATTAGTATACATTTTTAAAGGGTAAAAAAGATTTTTATTTGGTACATTAAAAAAAAAACTGTTATGATTTTATTATAGTCTGACAAAGGGTAAAAAAAAGTGTTGGTTTGCAGTGTACTGTACTGAAAAAACAAGCCACTGAAGTCTGCCTTTAAAAATGAATGGGCACAGTCAGAACAACACTCATTGACACCCCCAAAAAAATCTGCTATATAAGTATGAATGAGACCTCATAACAAAATGAGCTACCTAGTAATAACTAAGTGTAAAAAACAGATACCTGTGGCATTGATATTATCTGACGTTTGATAGCTGTTGTATGTGTTACTGCATTTACACATGTTTAGTAGATAAGCACATACATTGACTATAGCACACAACAATAAACATAATTTCATATGAATGGTTTGTGTCTCCATATCTCTATATATTTACCTGGTAAAAGACATGAAAATTGCGCTCACTTTCATTCTGGCTAACAACACGGGATTTTTCCAGCAGAAAGTTTGATATTTTGCCTCCATCTGGCTCCCCTCCACGGCTGAACTGTATTTCAAAGTATTTGCCCTATCATAAGAAACCAAAATGTTATAGCTGAAACGCCTAGGGGTGTTGCTCTAGTCACTACAGTTTTTCTTGATTTTCTTATGAAACCTTCTACTAACAAATCACCTAGATAGGTAGTATTGCTGCAAATAGTCAATAGTTTTCCTTTTGTTCTTGAATCTTCCCTACTGCAAAAAAAAAAAAAAAGATTCCCTAATTTCTGCTTGCTGCCATAGAGTAATCATAGACAAGACTTTGTCTTCAAAGGGCAGCTATTTCTACATAATGCAAAACTTATTCAAAAGGAAACATGGACTTTAGAGGCACATCTGTAGCGTTGAAATACAAAATGAACTTTTATTAATCTTTAAAATTCACATTATTGACATGACATGTTAAAAACAAAACATGGTGTTTGTTTGAGCTAAACGACGCTCAACACAACCAACTATTACCACAGTGGAACAGATCGATCAATAATGATTCAAAATGAGATGATGTCAAATGGAAGGAGCAGCTGGTTGGTGGTAGAGACATAGTGAAGAAAACTTTCCTTCTTTTGAATACATTTTGCAATATATTTAGGACGTTGGCACACTCATACCTATCTGTAGCCACAGCGCCATCTTGTGGTGATACATTTAAATTTATCTCTCTACATTATACCATAATTCAACATACAAGATACTGTAGACTCAGCTCTTTCAAATATTGATTTTCATCCTTTTCTCTATAATCCCAAGCAACATTTAAACATGTGATACATACTTGTAAAATCTATAGGACCATTAGACCATATCAAAAAGCATTGGCCATTATTTACAAAATTTTGAAGAAAAAATTGTTACAAATGCTACTTTTACTGTTTAATTCATATAGATTTATTCTGCTTATATGACTTAAAATGGACCTAAACTCAAAATAACTTAAAGCTATTTTAGGCTTGTGAAGATGGGTAAAATATGAATAATAAAAGAGCTTAAATACTTACCTTTCCTGGAGAAAATGATGCTCCAGGTTGTCTCAAAAGCTCATCCCATCACTAAAACCTTTGTTCATAAAATTTGAGTTCCAATTCCCTTACAGCACACATCATATGACCAAAAGGATTTTGGTTCTGAACTGGAGCTGAATGTTTTACAGAACATCTAAGCATTTCAGCCCTTCTAATACACTTTATTTAACCTCTAGTCTACAACAAGAATGTTAACATAGTTTTAAAGCTCCAGTTTTGTTAGGAAAAAGCAAGACTATATTCAGTGTAGAAAAGTTAGCAAACGTTATTGCAATTTCTTACACTTCTGGGTTCTGAACACATTGATGTCTATCTTACCATGTCCCCCAATGGGAAAAAAAAAATCAGCTAAAATGGTTCTTTACCCTTGCCTATACCAACCATTGCCAACTTTCACTATTAAAATCCCTGGTTGCAAATTGTTTGTCTGTGCCTGCAAATTTGTTTACAGCAAAAATTTAATTTAATTTGGCCTTCACCTCTGTGTTCGTTTTATGGAAGTACATCAAGCAAGTTTTGTATATAAATGGAAATTCAGAAATATGGTTCGCCATCATGACCTACAACACACACAATTTGCTCATTCTGTAAAGGTATGTAAATGTAAAAAAGTTGTTTTCCATTATGGCCAAATAAACACAAAAAGTGCACATTTCTATTTCTCATTTTCCAAAACTGATGTGCATGCAATGTCAGTAATTCTTCATGCACAACATCAGGTAGTATGTTTAATACACTACTCTTGTACACACTGGGATTCTCAACAGCAAAAGGAAGCAGTGGGGGTCCTCACTGGACTTCTTCCCCAGACCTTATAGTGGCCATCTTGATCTACTGCCATTACCAAACTCTTGGAAAGGATCTGGAGCAGAGTGCACTCCTTCAGCATTAGGCACATTTATGCACCTGCCCACAACCAGCATCAGTTCCTGTGTAGAGGTACTTGGAAGCCTCCAGTTTTAGATGGTAATCTTGTTTGTGGCAAGCAGCAATCATCATTTCCCTTTCCAATAGATTTGTGGGATTTGTATTAATTCTGAAAAATCTCCGACATTGATACACTACTCCACACACTTACAAATCGACTTGAATTGTTGTTTCTGACAGTCTTGGCATTGCCAAATGCTTCAAGAAGAGGGTTAGACTGGAGAATGATATCTTTTACGTGCTAGAAAACAAAAACAAGGGAACAATTAAAACATTACACCTACATTCTAAATAACCCACAGATATTAGATAATGCTAATTTCATCAAGACTGGGTAACAATTGAGAGGGTTAGTATCCCTAGCCACCTAATCTTGGTGAGACAAGTATGTCGGTTAGTTTGGATTATCCTGACCAACAGTTACTGATCCCCGAGACAATATTGGTGGAAAGAGCACCTGCTTAGTGTATAGGAGTGCGCAATAATGCAAGACTATGTATATTAGTTACATAGTTACATAGTAGGTGAGGTTGAAAAAAGACACACGTCCATCAAGTCCAACCCATGTGTGTGATTATATTATTATTATATTAGTACTGTATTCTCTCAAAATATATACAACATTGTATATATATATATATATATATATATATATATATATATATATATATATATATATATATATATATATAGAGCAAAATTATACACGCAACACTTTTGTGTTTGCCCCTATTTATCATGAGCTGAACTTAAAGATCTATGACTTTTTCTATGTAGACAAAAGGCCTATTTCTCTCAAATATTGTTCACAAATCTGTCTAAATCTGTGTTAGCGAGCACTTCTCCATTGCTGGGACAATCCATCCACCTCACAGGTGTGGCATATCCAGATGCTGATTAGTCAGCATCATTATTGCACAGGTGTGCCTTAGGCTGGCCACAATAAAAGGCCACTCTAAAATGTGCAGTTTTATCACACAGAAAAAATGCTACAGATGTCACAAGTTTTGAGGGAGCGTGCAATTTGCATGCTGACTGCAGGAATGTCCACCAGAGCTGTTGCCATTGAATTGAATGTTAATTCCTCTACCATAAGCCGTCTCCAAAGGCGTTTCAGAGAATTTGGCAGTACATCCAACTGGCCTCACAACCGCAGACTACATGTAAGCAAGCCAGCCCCAGGACCTCCACATCCAGCATCTTCACCTCCAACATTGTCTGAGACCAGCCACCCGGACAGCTGCTGCAACAATCAGTTTGCATAACCAAAGAATTTCTGCACAAACTGTCAGAAACCGTCTCAGGGAAGCTCATCTGCATGCTCACCATTCTCATCGGGGTCTCGACCTGACTGTAGTTCGTCATCGTAACTGACTTGAGTGGGAAAATGCTCACATTCAAATAACATCTGGCACTTTGGAGAGGTGTTTTCACTGTACAGGGCAGATGGCAGACAGCGTGTATGGCGTCGTGTGGGTGAGCGGTTTGCTGATGTCAAAGTTGTGGATCGAGTGGCCTATGGTGGCGGTGGGGTTATTGTATGGGCAGGCGTATGCTATGGACAACGAACACAGGTGCATTTTATTGATGGCATTTTGAATGCACAGAGATACCATGACGAGATCCTGAGGCCCATTGTTGCGCCATTCATCCATGACCATCACCTCATGTTGCAGCATGATAATGCACGGCCCCATGTTGCAAGGATCTGTACACAATTCCTGGAAGCTGAAAACATCCCAGTTCTTGCATGGCCAGCATACTCACCAGACATGTCACCCATTGAGCATGTTTGGGATGCTCTTGATCGGCGTATACGACAGCGTGTTCCAGTTCCTGCCAATATAGCGCCTTGAGGCGATTCAGATCGCATTTGCAGCGCTATACAAATCATTCATTCATTCATTCATTCATTCATTCATTCATATTCCACAACTTTGCACAGCCATTGAGGAAGAATGGACCAACATTCCACAGGCCACAATCAACAACCTGATCAACTCTATGCGAAGGAGATGTGCTGCACTATGTGAGGCAAATGGTGGTCACACCAGATATTGACTGGTTTTCGGACCCCCACTAACCCCCCCAATACAGTAAAACTGCACATTTTAGAGTGGCCTTTTATTGTGGCCAGCCTAAGGCACACCTGTGCAATAATCATGGTGTCTAATCAGCATCTTGATATGCCACACCTGTAAGGTGTAATATGGGGGAAGGGGAGGAGGAATATGGGACTTTAAATGAAGCCATGGCAAAGTAAGGCCATGCGCTTCCATCTCTGTCAATAATGAGGAAAATTAGAGGGCATCAGGGTGGGACTTTACATGAAGCTCGTAGCAACAACTGAATACAGGTGGACATGTAGAGAGGATACACGTATTCAGTTGCTGCTACGTGCTTCATGTAAAGTCCCACCCTCATGCCCTCTAACCTGTGAGGTGGATCGATTAGCTCGGCAAAGGAGAAGTGCTCACTAACACAGATTTAGACAGATTTGTGAACAATATTTGAGAGAAATAGGCCTTTTGTGTACATAGAAAAAGTCATAGATCTTTAAGTTCAGCTCATTATAAATAGGGGCAAACACAAAAGTGTTGCGTTTATCATTTTGCTCAGTGTATTTATATATATATATATATATATATACACACACTGGCAAGCCTTTGAGGACACACAACCCTGGAGTACCTCCCCTATAAACCTACCCTATAAGCTCTTAGTTTTTTGCTTGTGTTTGTAGGTGATGGACCTTTTCTCCTTAAAAGAAAAAAAGCTTCACTAGTTTATTATTTTTCTTTATTATTTTATCTTCCAATTCTTCACTCAACCCTTACTGTCTTGTAATGGGGGTATGAAAACTGTGACTGAAACTTTATATACAATCCAGTGTCATGGACAGGTAAGACAGGGTCACCCGGTATCTCTGACAGTTCCTGTGTAAACAAGGCTATGTTTAAAATGTATTTACTTCACAGTGTAAACTTTTCAAACTTGCCACTAAAATTCAGCCACTTAGAGCTCAGTCTCAGCTTGATGGCCAGGTTACACCACTAGTTTAACGTCAATTTCACCTAGAGCCCTTGTAAGGTTCTCAAACGCTTTCACTACAAGGTTTCCTTGCAGGACATGTACATCTGGATTATTGCATACTCCTGGACATGCTTAACCTCTCTTCCACACTCTACTCCATGAGTACCCCGCAGGAGAATACTGTACCTTCACTTGTAGCAATGGCAGAGAACAGGACAAAAGTAGCCAATTCCAAACAACAGGTGTCCTGCCAAAGGCCCGCACAACACAAACTCAGAGTGACAACTCATCCCTTAACACTGATCTTAGCACTGATCTTAGCATCTGACTCACCACTATTTTAGGCACGCAACAAGCGGCCAACTTGACATTTGACTCTGCATCTATGTCACAATTTCTCGGGCAACATGCAAGAGTATGTATTCAGTGCTGTATTCTCTCAAGATATATTATACATATCACACATATAGCTTCAGTATAACATCTATGTCTATATTATCAAAATGTCTTTTGCCTGTATGAGCAAAACGTTGAGAGATGTGTTCAATTATGCGAGAGAGTTTAAAGAGAGTTTTGTAAAAGTACTCTACTTATTTTCTCAGTACAGATTTCCATTAACAACAGTCTGTGCTCTCTGCCATTGGCTGAGAGCACTGATCCAGAGTCGGTCGGCAGCTGGTTTTCCAGCATGCGCGTCCGACAGAAGCCAGCCAAACGGCTGGCTTTTTTCGGACAGACCAACATACACATGGGCTAAATATCGGCCGTATTTTTGGAACCGGCAAATGTTTCCTGAAATTTGGCCTGTGTGTACTCGGCTTTAGGAGAATTATAACTGCTGTCAGATTTTTTAGCCATCTGTGTCCCATTGCATCCCTGCAAATTTAGGCAATACATTGGGGCTCCCCAGGTCACCAGAACTAGTGTCCCCATTGGAAGATTCCAACCCTATTAAAGCCGTTTCACACTGGGGCGGTTTGCAGGCGTTATTGGGCTAAAAATACCACCTGCAAACCGACCCAAAACAGCCGCTGCTGTTTGTTTAGTGTGAAAGCCCGAGGGCTTTCACACTGAAGCGGTGCGCTGGCAGGAGAAGAAAAAAACTCATGCAAGCCGCATCTTTGGAGCGGTGAAGGAGCGGTGTATTCAGCGCTCCTAAACCACTCCTGCTCATTGAAATCAATGGGACAGCGCGGCTATACCGCGGCAATACCGCGGTTTTAACCCTTTTTCGGCCGCCAGCGAGGGTTAAAACCGCACCGCTAGCGGCCGAATACCGCCGCAAAAATGACGGTAAAACAGCGCTAAAAATAGCGCTGTTTTACCGCTGTCGCCCCCACCGCCCCAGTGTGAAAGGGGCCTTAATGTTCTGAGGACAGCCCAAAATTTAGAATTTTCTTTTACTTTCACATTTAAGGCTGAGTTCACACTATTGCGAATTAGATGCAGGTTTTTTCCTACCCAATTCACATAGCAGGAGATTGTGACTGGCTCTCTATGGAACGGTTCACACATCTCCGCAGCAGCTTTCGTGTGAATTGCACAGGAGTCCTGTGCGTCTTTTGGTCCGTTTCAAGTCTGAATTCAGCCCGAAATTCGGGCTAAAAATGGACCTCAAAAGGTGAATGGAGATGCATCGGACTCCTGCTGTGAGCCGCTGCGTTCTCAAGTGTAAACCCAGCCTAAGTAGTAATAGAAACTGATGTGCTCTAATTTATCGCCACTCTATCCAAAATTTAAAAAAAAAAAGTTTTGCCTTTAGTTATACTTTAAAAGTATTACAAGCAGGGCTGCTGTTAGAAATGCAGAGGCCCCGTACAGCCTACCTGACAGGGACCCCCTCCCCTCCCAAAAATAACAAAAACTATATTTTTAATAGAATTAATATTAGGGGACACAAACACAACATAACTTACAAAATTCCTGCTAAATATAACAGATAAAACATCTTCATGGGCGCTGTGGTACATTTTTATAATTTTATAATTAATATATATATATATATATATATATATATAAATATATATATTTATAACGTTTTTTAACAGTAAGTACGAGTACCAGTACTTTCGGTCAAGTACTTGCCGATACCAAGTACCGATACTTTGCAGTGTGATTTGCATCCATGCAAAATGAATTTCTGTCCGAATTGTATGTTGTTTCCCCACCACTCCTGTGTGAACCCAGGCTTATCATAGTGATTTCAGCCTGCGCTCACACAAAAGCAGTGCTGGAAACCCCATGGGATTCGGACAGGAATTGCATTGCATTCCTGTTCAAATTGCATGCGATTCTTTGCAGTGCGATTTGCACCCATCCATTTTGTATGGATGCAAATCACATCGCAAAGTATCGGTTTCGGTATCAGGAGCATTTTCATGAGTACTCATAAAAATACTCGGTATCAGCACAGATATCGGTGCATCCCTACTTTTAACATTCCATCTTGGAAAAATTGTAATTTCTCAATCAAAAACCACATATACTGTTAGAAATTTCTGCATTCAAGAAAAAATTTCAATCCTGATTTTTTCTCATCACTGCGGTTGAAAACGATTTGACCCCATTATTGATTAGAAAATCAAAATCTTCTGGCCAGAGATAATAGGACAACATAATGCCTGATAATGATTCACCATACCTGCACTTTGCTTCCTCCTCCAGACACTTTGGATATGTAGCCCATAATGTACTTTGCAGCCACAGTTTTTCCTGCTCCACTCTCACCACTGAAATAGCAAATACATGACATTAATATTTCATTCTTTCGCTGAAATATACACATTATCGCTGAAAGCTGAACTCCACGCAAACAACTAAATACACAGATGAAATATATATATATATATATATATATATATATATATATATATATATATAAAATGACATTGTTTTACCTATCAAAGGATATGTTTTTCTGTTCATCTGTTCCTGAGATTTACACAGCCCTATTACCCAGCATAGCCAGGTGGATAACACCACTTCCTCCTACAGCTTAGACTTTAGGCCTCGTTCACACCATGTGCAGGGACGTCAGTTTTTCTGCATGCGTTCTGCAATGGCACAAAAAAAACAATTGCTCTCTATGTGCCCAGTTGACACCATACTATCAGTTTTTCTGCATGTATGGTGTGAATGAGACCTTAAAGCAGAGTTCCAATTAAAAAAAAAAAATTAAAAGTCAGCAGCTACAAATACTGCAGCTGCTGACTTTTAATAATCGGACACTTACCTGTCCCAGGGTCCAGCGATGCGGGGGAACCAAGCCCCACTGGTCTCCCCCTCCTCTCTGCGGCGTCGGCATTGTCACTGTGGGCGCCCGGCTGTGGCTTCACAGCCGGGCACGCACTGTGCATGCGCGAGCTGCGCCGTGACTGTCCGGGCAATCATCTGGGACCTGTGACCTGTCCCAGATGATTGCCGAGAGGGAGGGGGGAGAGGTTAACTTACTTCCGGCGCCACGGGTGTGCCAGGAGAAAGTGGGAGCTGGGACCCTCTAAAAAGAAGGTTTCCGCTTCCCCCCCTTCCCTTAAAGCAGAAGTTCCATTTTTGGATGGAACTCTGCTTTAAAAGGCATAAAGCGTTGTCCTCTCCACAACCCCAGTCTGCTGACTGGACAATAAATATGCAGCGCAGCAGCAGACTGATGAGGTCATCTCTCTGCTCATTTGGCTCTTTCCTCATATCATTGTGTTCCCTGTCATTTGTGTGCAGAACATCAGATTGCACTTTCAGCCCTGCCCTCTCTCTCTCTCTCTCTTTCTCTGCTGTACAGAAGACTACATGATGCTAATTACATGTCAAATTCAGGTGCTTACACGGCTTTCATGTAAAAAAAATGCATTTAAAGCGATGTTCCGCCCCCCAAAAAGAAAATTAAAAGCCAGCAGCTACACATACGGCAGCTGCTGGCTTTTAACAATAGGACACTTACCTGTCCTGGAGTCCAGCAATGTTGACACCACAGCTGATGTTTCCATCAGCTGTTGGGTGCTGCGGCCTCCATTGCGGGTAAGGGTACCCAGCGGTGTAGCCTCACGGCTTCACGCCTGGAACCCTACTGCGCATGCGTGAGGCCCCACTCATCTCTCCTATGGGCCCGGCGACAAGGAGAGGAGGAGGGAGGAGGAGGGACCCCCGCGGTTATGTCACAGGCTGCGGCACGGGCTCCAAGGCAGTGGGAACAGGATACCTGTGAAAGGTATCCTGTCCCCCTTCCCCCCTGAAAGATGCCAATTGTGGCACCGGAGGGGGAGAGAAGACAAATGAGCAGAAGTTCCACTTTTGGGTGGAACTCCACTTTAAAGTCCAATTGAACCTTCAGTTTAAATGAGTTAAATACATTCTAGGTGCATCGAAACAAAAGAGGTAAAAAGTCTTGCAATTTGTTTTCTTTAAAAAGTCTCAGCCAATCCCCCCACCCTGTCATCATGGAAGCAATTAGTTAACACAATGATACCCCTCTATAAAGCAATGTATCTGTCTCCAGGATGCCCCAAAAATATGAGAAAGTCTGGCACTTGTGGACAGACTCAGAGTCCACAACAGATGACCAGCTCTCAGGGAATTTACCCGGTTAGATTTCCTCTGTATCTACCTGGTTCTGTTGGAGCTGAGGTCCATACCTTAAATAGATAAGCGGAGGTGTAGGCCCAGAAGTCAAAATAACCCCATCTAATTTAAAAATATTCCTATAGCTTCCAGTGCTGACAGCTAAGAGCGAGACGAGGTCCTCCAAGAAACGATATTTCCTATAATAATTCTACCATATATAACCTGAGCGATGGTTGTGTTGTGTTTAGTTAGATATGTTTAGTTTTAAGGTAAACTGTGAGCTGTACTTTGTTATGCACATGCTATGTGCACTAGTTGGCTGGGGTGTGCCCCAATGGCCCTGTTTTGTACCCCTACAGCAAAAACGTTTCAATAAAGAGAATTTTCAAAAATAAATATATCAGCCCCAGTCTGAGTAGAAAGTCTGTGCTGTACAGTTGGACCTTTGTTCTCTGTTGGAAAGCAGTGATCTCTAAAGCCGGCCATACTCAGTTCGTATCTCTTGGCTGATTCAGCAGGAACCGGCCGAGATTCGAACCCTTAATGAGCAGGCTCAGTGTACCAAGTAGATCAATCAGTCAATTTGGGTACAACCAGTCTGCCAGATTCTCTTGTGATTATCGCTAGCGGCTGATATAGTCGCTAGCAATAATCACTGTCTTCCTCCCTGTCAGCACTATCTGTGTTGATGGGGGAACCTGTGGTTACAGGGAAGAAATTCACACTATGTATAGCTTGCCTTAACTTGGCCTGCTTTACTTGCAACACCCCCTGCTGAGTCCGAGACAGAGCTTCCAAACAGCGGGGAGCATGAGTTTTGCTGATTGCAGAGCTTTAGCTCTGATTCTATAAGAGCCATGTCATACCTTTGCACTAAGGCCATTGTTTCCACGTGGAGAGAGTTCCACTCTGCAGCTGCTGCCAGGGAACAGGCTATTTTACTAGGCTGTGGCTGCTTTAGAAAGAAAATTAACTGTAGGACTTTGAACAGCTTTTGTTTTGAAGAATTGGAATGTATTTAATACTTAAAGTGGAGTTCCACCCACATTTACAACTCTTCAGCATCCCTCACTAAACTGTGCACTGTAAACGAATTGGATATTTTTTTATTTTTTTTCTCAGCACTTACTGTATATCTGCTGTATTCATTTTTCACTTCCTCTTCCCTGGCCGTGGCCCATCGGATCATTTCCTGTTTGCAATGCCTTCTGGGAAGGGGCGGCAACTTCCTCTGACACTGCCGTTGCTATGGAAACCTGACCTGAAACCTATTACACTGCTTGTGCTGCACTGAGCATGTGCGAGATCTGCAAGGATGAGATCCAGGAAGTCTGGCTTCAGATGCCCAGACTTAAGATGGCCACGGCCTGTTGTAAGTTTATAAAAAAACAAACTACTGCTATAAACTAACAAAACAGACCTTAGTTTACAGATTAACTTTACTAGAATACATTAAGCTTGTGTATTATAGGGGTATTTTTATTTAAAAAGTATAATTTCGGCCGGAACACCACTTTAAAAAAAGTAGTACCAAAAAAAAATAGTAGACACTGACTCATATCCTCACCTGATGATGACACATTGGTTCTCGCTATCAATCAGCATGTTACGATACATGTTGTCTGTTAATGCATAGATATGGGGAGGATTCTCATACTGTGCCTGAGAACGAAAAAAAAAACAGTTTTGTAAAAATCAGTTAATATTGCCTGCAGGGG